>JAYMFT010413231.1:0-18107 GCA_038088735.1 Panulirus argus | reverse complement strand
ACATATATACATACATACACATACACATACACACATGTACATATTTAGACTTGCTCGCCCCCATCCACTCCTGATGCTACCCCGTCCCCCGGGGAAATAGCATTGCCAACCCCCGCGCCGGCGAGGTATATATATATATATATTTATATTTATATGTCTGGTTATTAAAGAGAGACATGGTTTAAATAATTGGAGTTTGGAGGAGAGTGGATAAAGTGCTGATGGTCTCGGGATCCCGTGTATAGCGGCTGGCCAACCGGCTGGGCGATCGAGTCCCCGTGAACATGGGGTTTAGAGTCGACGCTTTGAACCTACGATGAAGAGGTCGAGTGGAGACAAAAGTGGAGCGGTTAGACCCGTAAAGGCACGACCTGAAGCAGGGGATGTTTGAACAAATTGAACGTCGTGGAGGATATGTCGTACCCCCAGGTTATGAGCTCCTAGCGGTAGCAGCAGCAGCAACTCTTCATCCTCAAACGATTACGCGGTTTAAGTCATCTGCTTTGTCTGTAACGCCGCATATCCTTGTGGATCCGGCAGTTAACTGTAACCTGTGCTGTGTGTAAACCGTACACCGTGCTCGAGGACACCACCAAATCGTGATGGAGTCAAGGAAGGGGAGTAGTGTTTGACGGGGCCAGGTGTGCTGGGGGACAAACACGACGCAGAAAGCGGAACTGCTTTACAGTCAGGTGTGTAGAACTTGCAACGGGTACAGTGCCAAGTGTGCAGAGCGAGCAGCTGTTAAGTGTCCGAGGATGTAGTAGTAGGAGAGACGTATAGAGGAGACGTTAGCCAGGTATGCAGAGACAGGAACTGATGCACAGGGAAGAAAAAGTAGTGATAGTTGGTCAAGAGTGAGGTGAGCAGGGAGGCACAGGATTGTGTAGAAGGAGATAGTACGTGAGGGGGGCCATGTATATATAGAGCCCCTTGTCGTAGTCATACGTGCAGTGTGGAACTGTTTAGTGTGGGGTGTTGGAGTACAAAGTAGGCTGTGCCGAGGAAATGATTACAGACGAGAGAGAGAGAGACGGAAAGGGAGCGGAAGCGCGTTACATATATAGACTCCAATGACGGGGATTTGGGGCAGCCAATCATGATGTCATTATAACTTATCCTGATCTATGTTCCCCAGCGGCGGCGCCCCGTAATTGGAGGAGGGTACACTTCCCCCCCCCCTTCACATGGGGGTCCCCCTCCACCCCAAGTCTGCTGGAGGCTTTTGGTCCCCCGGTGGATCCCAACTCTCCCTAACTTTGGGTTATGCCTAAGCCCCCCCTGGAGTTAAAGGTTCCTGCCTGCCTGGCCTCCTGCTGCAGTGTTCTCTCCCTCCTCCCTGCCCTGATGGTCACTTCCCACCCCCGGGGGTCGTCGAATCCCGGCAACTCCTCTTCATCCGGGGGGGGGGGGCAGTACTTGACCCTGGTGTCTGGATACACGACATCCCCTGAAAGTTGAGAGCGTTTACTCGAAGTTTGGTGTATTAGTAGTTGCTTTCACGCCGGCTTGTGGCTAATTATAACCGCCTGTGATTGATTATTTACGGCGAGACAAGGGCCATTCTAGAGAGTGTGTGTGTGTGTGTGTGGGAGAGAGAGAGAGAGAGAGAGGCGTAATTAAGGTGCGGGGACACACAAGCAGGCCATTTGACCATTAAGCCCACCTTTCACAGGTTCTATTATGGAGGCTGTAATTAACGCGCTCCACTTCTGTTAATGATGGTGAGCTCAAGTGTGGAGGAACACACACACACACACACACACACAGAGGCACGCGCGCGCGCGCGTGCGTGTATACATACTTAAGGACATTGATGAGGGGCAAGCTGAAGGGAAGTGGAGAGAATTAAGGAGATCGATCACAGAGTTAAAAAAAAAGTTCATTATCCAGGAGGAGAGAGAGGGGGCGGGGCCATCCTCACGGTTCAGCGTCAGGGAATTCAGAATACCGGGGTCCCTGATGCTGAAATTCAGGTACGCTTAAGAGGATTAGTTAGTGGACAGCGGGAAAGAACTCATGATGTGATGAAGATGGTACTACTGCTCATATGAAATTGAATAAGAACTGTGTAATTACATAAGTGATTACGGAGAAGATTATGGGGTCTTCGGGTAATTAAGACCGTGGGGTCCCGGGGTAATTATGGATAAGTAACAAGTAAAACTATCATGGAAGGCTAGTGGCTCGCAGCATTATCAGTAGGTGACTTGCTTTTCAAATGATGTGTGCTTTTTCATATGTAAGCTAAGACGGCACAGGAAAGTGGATGCCCTAATCAAGATATAGTGAAGTTTATGGTGAGGGAGTTGTTAGTACGGTATAATCAATTGTACTGATGAACAAGGAGTTCTTGAACACAAGGTGTATGCTGGCAGATTGAATTGTAGTGAAGATATAGGAGGTTAGAAACCAGACAGCATACAGAAGATGGAAAGTAGCAAGGAATGAATGGGGTAGAAAAAGAAGGAAGGGATAAAGTCAGGAACAAAGATTTTCCATAATTTTTCATGAAATTATCTGATGCCAGCTGTCAATTAAAGAGCAGTTAATTACCAGAGTCCAGCTGTCAGTTTAGGAGCAATTAATTTCTAGGTTCCAGCTGTCAAGAAGTTGTTTATTTCTAGGGTCCAGCTGTCAAGGAATGGACAGTAAATTAGACCAAAGAAATCCAACGGAGGCGTTGATGATGCTGGGTGAGGTGTACGTAAGAGGGTGAATGCGAAGCTTCAATGTATATTGACCAAAGAAGATTTCCTACCGGTAACAATGCTACAGTAGGATGGGCGTAGGATTCGGGAAAAGAAAGAGAAATATAGACAATACATGAGAAGGTTTTTGAAGGAATTAGGTCTCAAGACTCGTGCGGTGTCTCCCGTGTAGTTAGTTAGTTGCGCGCTGTGAAACCTCAGACGCCATTATAATTTTCCAGGAAGCCGGTCGAAAGGAAGAGGCGTATCTGTAGGGGCTTTTTTGTCAGAACGCATGCCGGACTTAGGGAAAGGTGGTCGAGACGTTACCATAAGCTGCGGACCTTCAGCACTAGTAATGACGTCCAGATGTTTGGAAAAGGTGTTTTAAGAGGCAGTTTAGACTTTTTTTTTACCCTGTGGGTTGTGAGAACTATGGAATACGTATCGGAATTACTGAGAATTTCATTGACCAAATGCGAACCATGTTGGAGGAGGCATATGTATGAGTGGTGTGTGTGATTTCGGACTGCCAGGAAGCATTCCGTGCTGCTTCATTTTGGAGAGTGATGACCGAGTTGGTGTTCCAGGCAAAGCCTCCTGTGGTGGACCGGCCATCACACCCGAGAGTGAAGGATTGCCTGGAAGTAAGTTGGAGGCTTCTCTTCAACGTCTGGTGGGAGTAACGTGTGGAATCCTACCTTTGCTTGCGAATCTAAAATCGTGGTTGTGTTGATGAAATGTTCAAGAATTGTAAGTGAATGTAGAATTTTAGGCAGAAGCGAGATAAATGAACAGGCACAGGCGGAGGATAAGAGGCGTGCTCCTTCGAAATACTAGTAGAAGTCCTCAACCCTAGCTCATGTCCAGAGGGAGAAATGCTTTATAGAATGTAGGACAAGTGAGAGTGTAGAGATGGGCGTAGGATTGATAAGGGGTGTATGAGGAAGCGAGGGGGGGAGGAAGTTGGAGTCATAGAAACTGGAATAATAGGGGGAGGGGGGAGATAAAGAAAGATTTTAATTTTGTTTCTATTATTAAAAACACAGCAGGATTTCTGGCACGCAGGAGTGAGGAGGACTTATAGTGAGAGGTGTCTAACTCCTGACCAAACACCAGCAGGACCTGGTCCTAGGAGAGAATTTAAGACATTTCCTCAAGATAAGGAATTGTTTAGCATTTTTGAACAGCGAGTCTGGGAAGACCTGGGGCGGAGGCAGAAACTGAATGAAAAACAAAGAGATTTTTTTTCCTCTCTCCCAGAGTACGGTACGCCAGGGGCCTTACCTGAACGGCTTCCGAATAAGAACGAGTGAGCCACAGACTGGAGGAGGCGATTGTTGCGGAGGGAGAAGGGGAGCATATGCCTCTGTTTCCGCGCCAGTAACTTTTGCCGTGCGGCACAGCGGCGCTGGAAACATCGGCTGACGGAAGATAGTCGTCTTTTTAAGGAAAATATATATACAAGGGAACTTTGGAAAGTAGTTTTGGGGGCTTTGGGTAGGATTCCTGGAAGGAGTAGTGAGGAAAGAGCGGGGCCCTTACGGGCAAGGAAAATGATACCATTATTCCTTTCAGGAAAAGAATCATAGAATATGAAAAGAAAGGTAATTTCAGGAAAAAGTCAGGAATATGAAACGAAGGTTGATATGAGGCAAAGACTCAAGAGCATGAAAAGAAAAGGTGATATCGGGGAAAAAAAAAGTATTGTTATCGGTACGGCCAAAATATTGTGATGTCCACCTGTGATTACCGACCGTTTTGGAATTACAGATATCCTTTTGGACTGCCATATTACATCTTTCACTGGTTACCAATGTCGCGTCTTCGGTGGCTTAACAAGCCTCATGATAACATGTATGGTGTGGTGAATGTCGTCATTTGTGCAGTTTAACCTGACCACTAATTTCACGGTTTGTAGTTTCTATAACATGCTAGACAGAGTGCATGTCGTATTACATCTGGATCGTGACTGAAAGACGAATGTGTTCGGTGGTAGTGTTGCCATGACGGGAGGTCTGGAGGCCACAAGGTTCGGTTATGAGGGGAGATTGCAGTGAACGCAGCTTTCCTTCTCCTTGGCCAGGGGATCTCTGCAGTGATGTGGTTCAAAGCAAAGATTGGATAAGTGCAAGACAATTTCGTTTCGCGGACCCGGACAGAGCTATGTACAAGGGTGTTTTTATATATGGAGAAGGGTTGTGGAGGAGGGCGTGTGGAGGCGAGAACGAGGGGTTAGAGATGTGAAAACTGTTCCAGACTACCGTACCTGGGAGTACCTGCGTTGAGATGTAGCCTTGATGGCAGGGGTGTCGCGTAGCGCTCACCGCAGGGCCGGGAGAGTGGTCGTAAGTGTCCGGGGTACAAGTAAGGATGGTTAATTGGCTTCCACCGATGTAATTCGTTGGAGATTTACCGGGTCTGCGCCAGGCGCGGGGCCTTATGTTATTAGTGTTCGTTCTCCGGTTTGTTCGTTGATTTACTGCTGATCGTTAATAAGGGAAAACGCCGGGGGCATGGCGCCGTCCCCGCCATCTGTAGGCGAGGAAATCAACCATTTGTGGTTGGCGTACATTGAAATGTCATAGGAAATGGCCCAAGTAGGGGAGTGCATTCTGACGATGTTGTCACCGACTCACGGGAGGAACTTAGACAGTCAGAGGCTATTGTTGATGTTCTGGAACAATAGATGAAGCAAAATGTTGGTGATGGAAAAAAGTCTCCAGCCAAAGATTGTCAGAGTATAGACGCTGAAGGTCATGGGGGCGTGTAACAAGCGTTATTGCTGTTGGAATTAGCATAACTTTCTCCTTAAGAGGGAAATGTAGGTGTGGAGAATATCTTACGTGGAGGAGGGTACCGGAGGGTCTGTAGGAGAGTTAATGCAGGTTCAGCAGAAGAAGAAAGCGCGGGTAGAAAGACCGCAGATATCGGTGAAATAGTGGAATAGAGAGGCTGGTCTACCGTCAGAGGTGCGGGACTCCCGCTGTCTTGGTGGAGTGAGCAAGGGGAGAAGGTCCAGCGATGGCTGTAAGTGAGGGATCTCAGCTGGGAGGAGAGGGTGGAAGCCATCGACCTCTCCTTGTTGGAAGCAAAGAAAGAGGAGTCACAATTGCAGCTTAGAAGTTCCGTAATGTCTCCAACGCTGTCGGTATTCAGAGGTTTATTGCAGTAAGGAGGAAATCTGGTACACCGGACGATTTAGCTAGAAAAGAAGAAAGAGAAGATACGAAACGAAGAAACATTTTTGTAGTGTTTTCATTGTGGACGGGCAAAAGAAAATAAGAGGTGAAACAGTGTAAAAACTTCATTATATGTGTAAACATATAAACACCCACACAGACATGGTGAATACCTGGTGAAGTCTTCGGGGGATTTTTACCCCTATTTCCCGGATTGGGTTTGAGCTCTACTCACACACACAAATCTTATTTCCTCACTAAGCTACAACACCTGAAACACTTCTGCATTCGCCAGTTGTGTGTGGAACTGGGTGTCGAGCGGTTTGAACAAGCCGCCTCCTTCCTTCGTTATCCTAATCATCTTTATGGTGACGAAGCCCTCACATCACCACCATATGCCTGAGACTTCCCTCGTCATGACACCGCCCGTTTCACAGTCAAACCTCCCAGTGTTCCCCCAACCCCAGCTGGATCGGGCACAAGAACTGGAGCCAAGAGATGTCTGCACATGCCCTTGGGGGTAAAATGCTGCGACATGAGTACTTCCGCAGCACTCCAAATGCCTCGCTGATTAGAAGACATCACACGTCTCCCCACAGGCACCGGATTCAGCAAGCCTCGAGTGTTATCAGTGTGAGTCACGACTCATGCCCATCGCCCCGATCCCTAGCCCACTTTATTTAAGTTTTATGTTTGACTTGGTCTCCCCGGAGACGTCGTATATCCATAGTCTCTTACTGGAATGGTAATATAAAGGCCTCCTGTGCCGCCCACTGCTGTCACGTCTAGGGTTTATCTGCCCCAGGTTATAGAAACACAAGACCGCTGAGCCTTTAGTCTTTGTTGTCCACGGCTTGCCGATTTCCTTTGTGAATGCCATCAGGACTGCACGCATTCCAGGGGTCATCACGACCTTCCCGAGACATTCATCAGGGGACAGAGATGAAACCATTGTGGTTCCTCAGTGCTTACCACTGATGCCCTGACGGCCACACCTGTTACATCGAAGTAATGTTCGACGGCTCCAGTTGGTATCAGCGTTGATGGCAGCTCTCGCACTCCAGAAACCCCCTCGGCAACCTTCACGTCTGGATTAGCGCCATCCGCGTCGCCATCTACCGAACCAGGATGGTCGTCAGTGTCCGTCAGCCTCGACTGCAGCCAGTAGGACCCCCCCCCCCTCCCCCCAGCTCCTCTCAAGTTCTTCAGTGAAGTGAGGTTCTCGGGGTCGTCTTCAGAGAGCAGTGTAAACCAGAGGGAAGACGTGCACAGTTCCTGGGATGTCAGATCTTCACGTGAGGTCTGTGGTGTCTGCTAAAGCCTTCGTCGACTCGAGACGCCTGGCTTTCCTGCGCCTGAACTTAAACGATATCTGCACGACTTTTCCTCTCTCCAAACTCACTTTATGTCTTCCCCTCTGGTTCCCCTCTGATATTCTTCCCCATCGATCACAAAACGAAGGATTGCAACGGAAAAGGCAGAGAAGAGGGCATCGCGAGACACCATCGTCGTACCATTGCACGCCACGTATGAAAGAGCCGCTCAACACATTGACCCAACCGACTCCTACCAGTATCTTGTCCTCGCCACCCTTATCTCCTGCCACCCGAGATCCCTCGTTCCCTAAGATGCAGGTCGTCACAACAGCCGCATCGAAGCCATACGAACCAGGAGAATGCTCCTAAAACCAGCCCCATGCCAGGCTGGGGTAAACATCGTTAATAATTTGTACATATTTTGTATAGTCGGCCATCTTGTCCCTCCTCAGTGTTTGTGTTTGTGCAAAGACTGTTGGCTTAACGTTCACTCTCAGTAACAACCTGCTTCACCCACCTGCATCTCCCTGGACAGATTTCAGTCTTTGGAAGCAGTTAATTCAGTAAAACCTTCATTATTATTATTATTATTAGTAGTAGTAGTAGTATAGTTGTAGTAGTAGTAGAAGTATTAGTAGTAGTAGTAGTAATAATAATAGTAATAGTAATAGTCCTGCTACTACTACTAGTACAAATATTAATTATTATTATTATTATTATTATGATTATTATTATTATTATTATTATTATTGTCCTTGATATTATCATTAACATTATTATTATTACAAACACAAATTTGCACTGACAAACATAAAAAAGAAATACAGAACACACACACACACACACACACACACACACACAGTTTTGCCTTTGTGTGTGTGTGTGTGTGTGTGTGTGGAGGAGTGTGAGTGCAGGACTGTGCTGGAGTGAGTGCGAGGAAGGCAGGCGTCAGCGGACCCACTTGACGCAGCCGGCAGGAGGAAGCTCTTCCTGTGGGATCGTCTGTTGCTTGAAGGTCAGGAGGGCGGGGTCGAACCCTGGTCCCTCGCTCTCTCTCTCTCTCTCTCTCTCCCTGAGAGGGTTTTAATGGGAAGGTCCTATTATTATAATGTATTGTATGTCGCACAAAGGCGCCCGGGCCCACGATATGAACCTTGAGGTTTATGAGCGTGAGCTCTCGCGCGGGCCTCGCCCGGATTTCCCAGGATTTCATGTTTAGGGAAACCTTGCTCTCCCCCGAGGACGTCACGCAGGATGTGCGTGACGTAGGTGTCACGCGGAGGTTCGTGTTGTACATTCGCCAGGCCTTGGCCGGTCACAGGCCCTTGTGTTTGTAAGACCCCCTTCTGTCCTTGTCTTTAGACGGCCCGTCCTATGCCCGTCCTACCCTTAGGTTGGTGTGACGCCTTGTCTTGAGACGTCCTGTCCTTCCTTAAACTTGGCAGGTGCCCTTTTCTTTATAAGGCCTGTTCTGCCCTTAGCCCAGGGAGGCTGCACCTCGGGTGAGTCGGCGGAGCGTTCCTGGGGCTGGCCATTAGTGGGTGAAATTAAGGCTGATTCACGCCCTCTCTCCTCTCCGTCCCCAGGCGGCCGGCGAAATGAGAGTGATGACAGTGTGTGGTGATGACCGGGCAGGAAGAGTGATAACTAGTTAGGGAGGGTGATGACATGTAGTGATGATTGGGCTGGGATGGTGATGACTGGACCGGGGTTGATGACCTGTGGGAGTGACTGGACAGTGGTGGTGATGACCTTTGGCGATGACTGGACAGTGAGGGTGATGACCTGTATAGAGGATGATGACGTGTATGGAGAGTGATGACCTGTGGTGATGATTAGGCAGGGAGGGTGGTGATGGAAGAGGATGCGAGACCTACCGACGGCGTCCTGACGAGGGTGGGATTAGCAGGTAATGTTGTTATGGATAGGACGGCACGGGATTAATGAGGGTGGATTAGGACGGATCTCGCGATTAGCTTGGATGACGAGTTGGTGATTAAGATCTGATCGGGCAAGGGTGGATTGAGGCCGGATGATTCACCCGTTCTTGTCATTACGTTAGTTAAGGGGTGTAACTAGATAACAAGGGGGGTGTAATTAGACCATGATATGACAAGGAAGGACATCCGTTTGTTAGGAAGACTTGATCGGGTGATTTCCACCATTCAGCACTTCAGGTGCTGATGAAGGGTAATTAGGGAGGGTGCTTAAAGGGAGATGATTACGGACGGCCTGGGTTAAGGACGGGGATCACCCTTGGGTTAATATAGACGGCCTGCGTCGAGCAGCTTGTTTGTCTGATCAGGGCTGGTGGCCCTGACAGTCGACTGAGGTCGATACGAGAATCAACTGATATGTCGAGTGAGGCATTTTTTTGACTAGTGTATCGCTTTACCACAAAATATGAAGTGTCAGGAGTTATTTAATAGCCTATAGTTATTGACTGAATATTTTTTTAATTAAGTTCAGGAAAGAGTATGGTTTTGTGGGCGTGAGTTCCCTTGTAGACTCTGTGTTGGAGAGGCCCAGGGGGCCGTTGGAGAGGCCCAGGGGGCCGCAGCCTGTCCCCGGAAGGCTGTGACGTTATATCCTCTCGTTACGACGCACGCGGTTGATCAGGGAGGCTCCTGTTACTCTATACCCACGATGAAGCCTTCCCCATGGGTCGCCTCTCCCACACCTGGGGTTAGAGCCTCTCCCCCACCCCGAGAAGTTTACCTTCTGCGCCCATCGCTAAACCAGTGCCTCTTCCTGAAGATTCCTGGTGTAGGTGGTAAGAGGTCCAAGGGCGCTGCCGTGGCTGCTCGACGTCATTTTTAGCCACGGGTCTGAGAGAGATTTCGTGTGTCATCTTTCCTCTCGGACGCTCTGACGTGCTCTGTAGAACGCGTCACTCGCTCGTTTCGGTATCTGTTCGCCCACGTCTGGGAAGGCTCGTTCTGATTGTTTTGGATGTAGACACTGAAAGCCGACATTTAGGAAGACCGAGTGAGTGCGAAGTCACCTTCGTCGATGGATGAACCGTCAGTCGACGAAAAGGGGCGCACGCGCTCCTGATCGGAGCGCAACCTTGAAGCTGCAGGATCCCATGGAAGGCGATGTATATATATGTATATGTTATTTATGTCTGTCTGTCGTGTGTGTGTGTGTGTGTGTGTGTGTGCGTGTCTGTCTGTCTGAGTGTGTGTAGCGTGCGTCCTGTATCCGTCAGTAAAGTTGATCACGTTTAAGCAACATCGTTAGGAATTGTCTGGCATGGACGTGCTATCGTAATGGAACGTGAGTGAAACGTATCTAATATCCCCCTTGTAGTCCTTGTGTGTGTGTGAAATCTGTGGATGTTTGTGTGTGATAAGTGGTATAGGCGTCTGGTCTTGTGTGTCGTCATAATAATTGTGCTGAAGAGCAGTTAGGCCCGAGCGGGCCACACATCACCATCCTGGCATATTAAAGCGGCCATAAGTCTGCTGGAATATTAACCTATTTCGGCTTTGTTCAGTAAGACTTACGGCGCGCCCTGGAAGAGCCCAGATAAACAGTATCATGCCAGCACAGGCCTACCGACCTGCCTCGTGTTCCAGGCGACGCGCTGCCTCTCCCATGTAACCCTCCCTGGAAGCAGTTAAGTCATACGGTACTCCTCTTTCATTTGATTCCCATTTTATGTTCTTTGTTCTGGAAATGTTTATTCTACGTGTCCCTTGACACACCTCCACAGCCCTGCCTTTTGTTTGACCCGCTGGACACACACACACACACACAGTGCCGTCCTCTACAGCTTGCCACAGAGGAGCGTCTACTGTCGTACGTTGCCCCAGGGTAGCGCCAGCCAGTTCCTGCAGGTCAGGTAACAATCCTTCGTCCTCGCCACTCAGCAGGCACACGACCATCAGCCTCCCCCATGCTACTCACCATCTCCAGGGTCCTTCATCCCTCAATAGGTCCAGGATCCCCCACAGCTTAAGAGTTCCAGGATCCCTCCAGCTCAACAGCTCAGGCATCATCCCCCCTCCCTCCCATTACCCCAGACAGTTCCAGTCTTCCCTTCCCCCAACCAAGGATCTCGTAAGTTCCTTTCTGCCGAGCGATTCCAGGACCATCCGCATCGCTCAGGTCTCCAGGCTCCCTCTCGCCGTCCAGCTGCTCCAGTTCCTCTCACTTTAGTCACTCCAGCTTTGACTGGATCCCCGGTAGTACAAAGTTCTCTCTTTCTCTCTCTATACATGAAAGGCGTCCGTCCACACCCGGCAGCTCAGGGTCTTCCCTGCTCAATTTTTGGTCTCCTTCCCCTAGCTACTGCAAAGTATCCCCCCCCCCCCAATCGCAGGGCCAAGTACATAGTGGGAATGTCGGTCATTTTAGAATTATATTTTACACACGAAGATGGTGTTGTAGAGTTTTCCGGTGAAGGATGTAACATAACGTTGACGGCCTTAATGACACTTATTAGTCAGTAGACCTGAAAGCCCTAATAATCAACCAGTCGTCCAGCCAACCAGTCCCTGTCTTCTGTCAGTAAAGCACCAGGTCCTACCATCGTCCGTCTGATATCCTTCGTTATCTCACCCAGGAATTCCAGGTCACTCTATTCCCAAATGGCATCGGGTCATCCTTCCTCATGAAGGACAGGGAGGAAATTCTGCCTCCTCCCCTCTTCTCCCTGCTTGCTGGTCATCCTTCCCTTCTGTTGCGGCCTCCCTCCCCTCGTGTCCCTGTGGCGGCTGGTGCCTTGAGATTCTGGGCACCAACTTTATCTTGTTTCTGTCAAGATTAAAGAAAACTCAGTTACCTCGTGGTGGGCTCCGGTCGGTCCTGGGCTGGGGGTGGGGAGAGGTCGGGGGAGATGGACCTTGCTGAGGCCAGCGGATGAGGTCGGGTTTAGTCTTCCAGGTGCCATGATAGGACAGCTGCCCTTGCTGCTCAGGCTTTAGCTGGGGGTGTTGCAGCAGCCTTCACCAGCTGTTGTCGTTGCCCAAGCTTGAGCCTGATGGTGGTAACACAGCTACCTGCTGTAGCCGCTTAAGCTTCCAGCAGGGTAGCAAGACCCAGTACTGGTCAGGTGGTAGTATATCAGGTGGACGGACCATCACGTTTATGGTAAAGTTCTAGTTTTAGTGGATAGGTAACTAGAGTCATATTAACGCCAGGTTAGGGAGCGAGGTGGTAGTTAGAGGAACCATGAGGTGTACTTGATTGGGCGGTGGTTCAGTTGTGAGTTGAGTGGTAGTTATTGGTAGTTACGCTTGGCGTAAGAGCAGAGGGACAAGGTTATATTGTGTTGAAGTCTGTGCTAAATGCAATTATACAAAGCTCAGGTGAAGAGCAGTTGTGGACGTGTCTTACGAGGGTGATGATATTATCCTTGGCGTGTGGAGCCTTGACGTGACGCCCTCAAGAACTTGTGTATGATCCAGATGCTGACTGCGATTTCCTTCACCTGGTGAACACATCCTCTGATACCATACACCAGTATGGGATATGGGATAGACCCCATCATATTCCGGTGCACGGGACATGGTGCAGACTTGTTCCCCCGGTGCCAGGTACGTCCTGTCAAAGTTGGAAGTAGGGGAGGTCGGAGCCGGACCAACATTTGGGTCATGTTTGAGGAAGGCGAGGGACGTGTCGGCCCATCGGCTCCTCACTGCCGGAACGGAGCTGGGCAGCCCTCCCTTCCTCCCTGACATCCTCTCCCTCCCTCCCTCCCTCACTCACTCACTCACTCGCCTTCCGTCACTTGACTTCAGGGCGAGTGTGGACACATCTCCCCTCTTTGGTGAGGGGGGAGAACTACATAGCAGTGCCTTTCCGGAGTATTGGGAAACTGTAACTTAGTTTAAGGTGTGACGACGGCGGGAGACTGTCTGTCTTTGGAGGGGTTCCCTCCGGTGACAGTGTGACGGCTGTACTCGCAGGAGACGGGTGGCGGAGGGCCAGCCCTCGCCAGGCATGTTATGTGGTGGATTGGGTCCGCTGGCAGAAGCGGTGAAGGGTAATTTACCTGTTTGTAATTGCCTATTGTTGCAGGGTGGGGAGGGAGTTGTGGGCTTGGAAGAGGCCTCCATCCGTTGAGGGAGAGAGAGAGAGAGAGAGAGAGAGAGAGAGAGAGAGAGGCAGTTAGACAACCAGACGTCCATTATATTTGGTCGAGGCTCACACCATCACAGGACCACTTCCATTCGTGCTGCCTGTCGCCCAGAATTGCCATGGGCGAGTGTGATTTCCCTGGTGAACTGGGCCCGTCGCCACGGTCCTTCAAACACACACACACACACACACACATACAGTAACCGTCCTGATGGCCATGGAGGGTGGTGGGCAGGACGAGGCTGGGGAGTGCTCCTGCCCGCGTCGTCGGGCATACCTGTTGAAGCCTTCGGGTGGGGTCTTCATCCCTCGGAGCCCGGGGCTGGGACCCAGGCTCTGTTGGGTTTCGTCGTTAGTCGACCGAGCTGTTGGAAGCCGCAGCCCTCAGGCCTACGCAGCCCCCAGCCCCCCACGACAGAGTACCGCGTCTCACTGCTGCTGGTGTACGTGACTGCTTCCCCCAGATGGCTCTTCGCTTCCAGGCAGTAATTTATAACATATATGATACTGCACATTTAATCCGGACGTCCGGGGTCACCGCCCATATTCCAGGCGCGAGGAAATTACCCTTGGATTCCCCAGACTCGGTCGTGTACGGTCACGGCAATGTGGAGATTCCCAGGGAGAAATAACCTGTTTTCAACGCCCGCTGTCGAGATCTCGTTATCTTCTGTCAGCGTGTTTTCCAAAACGACAGGTCTTACTCCGGGTTCCAGCTTCCAATAAAGGACATTCCGGTATGGTGGGCGGAATGTTCGGGCCGCCAGTCGCGCCTCCAGCTCCCAGACTAGGCAGCCAAGGGAGATTGTTTTCCCCCCCTAATATAGGGATGATGTGAATTGTTTTTCATAGGGTCGGTGTGAAACAGTCACGTTACAAACCATTGTTGGGTTTAGTTTTGTAGACCCACAGATCACCACAAGTTGTACAGAGTGTCTGAGAAGTCTGGACTCGGAGTTCGCCGTTTGCCATCAGTCCCGCAAATGTACGTATTGCCCGACGGGAACTGGCGTATACATACCCACGTGTATGGCCGTTCATGACATGCAATTTGAACGTCTGTCGGACAGAAGGTTAAACGGTGAAAGTCCGTCTTTGAGTCCTGACTTTTAAGATGTTGCTTTTGAACCGCGTCTTATATTGCGTTCTGCAGTCGTGTGTTCTCGTCGAGAACATTACAAGTTAAAGGTAAGTTGTATGTAACCTGTTTTTGATGAGCTGTCGTGTTAGAATGTTTAAGCAGAACAGTTGGTTATCATTATTAACATTTATATCGAAGCATAGATATGAAGAGTTTGTGATGATGACGTCAGGGAAGCAGTAATTAACAAGGTGTAAACATAGACTCCTGTAAATGACATAGACGTAGACCGTGCATAATTATGGTGTCGAGAACTCTAGATAGTGATGGTGATGTCGATAGTGATGATGGTGTCGATAATGATGATTCAAGACTTAACGTGATCACGGACTCAGACTTCAAGTGTATAAGGGCTTCAAGAGTTCACGTGATCAGGGGCTCAGACTGCTTATCATCATGGACTCGGATTGTACGTGATCATTGGCTCAGACCTCACGTGATTAAGGGTTCATCTCACGTGATTAAGAGCTCAGACTTCACGTGATGTTCTTTGGAGACGTGTGGTTGTAACGGAGTGGGACAAGGGACGTTCGACAGACGCGATGGAGAAAGGTGTAATGTAGCGTAGCAAGACCCGACGTGGTGCTCCTGGCGCTAGGTCCGACCTTTTCTTTCTAAGGCATGACGGGTACGGCCCTCCAGCGCGATGGTACGGGCCGTTAGCACGTCGGTAGCACTCACTGTGGTGCGGTATGAGGCGTGATATGGCGTGGTCTTCAGCCTGACCCGGTAGGTTCAGGTCAGAGGCCAGGCCATCATACCCAAGGGGCATACGACTGTGGTTATGGGGTTAAGTGGTGTCAGTTATGCCGGGGTGAGACGCCTGTTGGATTCGTGTGGTTAGCTGAATGTTTACATTTGTCTTTACATCCATCTTTTGCCGTAGGATTGGCCGTTTCACTTCCAGCGGGTCCGGCCTGTGCATTGTATCTTTCGACAGACAATATAAGAATTTAAATGTCTGTTTAAACATTATATACATTTGAACATATTCTGATAGTTATTATCTTTATGTAAGCATCATCAGTACATAGACATTATGTAAACATAGGCAGTTAAAACTTAACGTATATAAACTATTCTTAATTACCATTATTTTCATATAAACATTATTTTTTCCTACGTGTATATATATATATATATATATATATATATATATATATATATATATATATATATATATATATTATCTGTACGTAAGTATTATGTAGATATACTTCTGTATGTAAAATTCTCATTATATAAACTATGTAAACATTTGTATGTAGATATGATGTTTTCAACATTATCTGCATAAAAACATCATTATATAAATATCTTTGTTAATATTCGAACTATTGTTATAAACATAACCAACATATGAATTTATCTCTATAGACATTATTATCTGTATTTAAACATTGTACGTGTATAAACATTACCCGCATTAAAAAAAGAAAAAAAGAATTGGACTCTGGTGAATAATTCCATTCTTGGGATTGAATGTCATATTATGTACCACTTTACAGAGTTGGACGCCAGAGAGATTAATCTGCAGGAGAGTATTTTTAGAAGACACTCTGGGCTTTTTAACCTTGGTTTATTGTTAGGTCTCTCAGTTCCTTTATAGCCTTGGTTTGTTGTTAGGTCTCTCAGGTCTCGTATAACCTTGGTTTGTTGTTTGATCTCTCATTTCTCACATAGCCTTACTCTGTGTGCTATATGTATTCATATACGAACTATGTATTAATGAGATATATAATCAGATTAACAATAAGTTGATTTATGACTTATTTCAGGTATATATTGTTACGCATTCAACATCTCTAACTGCACATAATTACCTCTGTATTGACGTAAGATTTTTTAGCCAGATAACTTCTGTCCTGAAGTTTTGAGTGCTTCATATTGTACAGAAAATGTGCGGAAGTTTCATTTTGTCTCGCTGGCGGGGAGAATTGTAATGAACTTTAGATTTAATCCAGTGGCCTCGTGGCATTTGAAGCATCCCGCTAGGGTTGCATAATGGAGTGTGAGTCCATAGCCTGTGTTCCTGAGGGCCATGGTAGTTGTTACGTCTTCAAATAAGTCCTGCAACGCATCTATCTCTGGTACTCTACACCATCCGGGACCACCATTTGCCTTTCTGGTGTTTGTTCGTACAAATCTTTCATTAGTTTCACGAAAATATATTTGATCCTCAGTTTCCAAATCCGATTTTTAACGGTCCGTTTTGTCTTAGCAAACATGTTTTTCGTGTGAATTAGCGCGCGATGGGAGAAGGAAGTGGATGGGACAGGGACCACCAGCTGGTGTCTAGGGTTAGTAGATATGATGGAGGATGTATGGCAGAGCAGGCGGTGCGTGCTTCCTCAAGGGGATGATCCTGGCGGTGGTGAGGGCTCCTGTGACGCGGCCTGCCCCGCTTGCAGACTTGGGCGTGAGAGCGATACCTCCCCACTGCAGAGAATACAATCAGTCCGTCTCTAGTGACGATATTACTATAAAGCTCCGGAGTGATGCAAGCGACAGGAGGTGGGGTTAAAGGTTTCGTCACGAGTGTAGTGGGATGGAGGGGAGAGCACGATTCCTGTATACCGTCCCCCGTTGCGCCTTGATCGCACGTCGGGGGAAACTCCTTCGGCTGTTGTACTGTGGTGCCCGACACCCAGGCTCCTAGGCCATATACATGGTGTATATGGCCCGAGGACTGTAACTGAACGTCGAGGGCCGTAATGGCCCTGGGCAGTGGGTGGCCCCCCCTCCCCACCCCCCACCACCCTTAAGCCCAGCTGACCATCCAGCCCACGATGGTTATGTGATGTGATGTGATGGTTATAAATGCTATGTGATGGTTATGTGATTTCCTTTAAGCCTGCCTTTGCTCCGATCTCCCGGTAGTCTCTGGCATGTTTGTGATACCTTTCTCCCTGTCTGCTGCGTCATGTCGATACGTTTCTGTTTCTCTTTGATCATTCCTGTCTCTTTCTGTCCCCATGTTATTCTCCTTTCCCTGTCCATCGTTCTCTCTGCCTGTCTCTTGTCTCTGTGTTCACTATTTTCGTTTCAAATTGAGACTCAGTAGAGACGGGCCAGTCAGAGGGGCGTTCAGTTATGTGCTGGCCCCTTGATATGGTCTTATCTTTGTTATTATCTGTTTAGGTATCGTACCTGTAATTCATTTGCAGCGAATTGAAGTATACGATTGTTATGAAATAGACGATGAGGGGGAAGATAAACGTGGAATGTAGTTTGTAGGTAAGATTTATGCAACAGACTTTCCCTATACTGCACGTAATGCTCTGTGGGTCGAGTGGTGGACGCTTTAATACAGAAAACGGACTACATTATCCAAAACAGGTGATGTTAGAGGCCGGTGGATGTGGCTAGCATGCAAGCTTCTGCTGGACCCCATGGCCAGGGGGGCCGCACCGGTGTGGCCCGCGGGCCGGCCTCTGAGATTCTCTGCTTTCATCGCCCGTCCGTCTCTTTCTCTCTATGTCCCCTCGTCTGGATTTGACTCTTTTTCACCGTCCGTCCGTTTTGGATCCTCCTCCTCGGCCTCTCCGTCTTATCTGTCCTTTACCGTCCGTCCCTCACGCCTTTCCTCCGTCTATATCTGTCCCTGGGTTAGTCTGTCCGCTCCTGTGCTTCTCTCTCTCTCTCTCTCTCTCTCTCTCTCTCTCTCTCTCTCTCTCTCTCTCTCTCTCTC
>JAYMFT010413220.1:0-18109 GCA_038088735.1 Panulirus argus | reverse complement strand
TCAAGAAGGCAGTAAAGCTCATTGCCAGTAATATATTAAGTTTGTCTGTGCCGTGAGTCAGGTTTTTTGCATACAAAGCATACAACTTATCATAGGAGACACTTTTAAGTTTACAGATGGCATCAGACACCATTCTAGGACGTGTGAAGTGTTGCGCCTCGCACCCCCAGCGACCCAGGGCTTGTGTCTGAAGACTGACCGGCAGGAGAGGAAGGCAAGGGGTCCACTGAGTGAGTCAAATGTATGTTGTCAACAGTGTCAGAGATGAAGATTCTCTTCCACTCTTGATAGGAATCCCTTCTTTTTCCATCGTATTAGCTTTGTTTTTCTCTTTTTTTTTTTGAGGGGCATAATGAGGGGGGGGGGAGAGAAGGGGGTCCACGATGATTCTTAAGGTTCCCTACGGAGGGTGGAAGGGGGTGGGGGGAGATGGAGTGAACAAGGTTGGGAACAACTGGGGTTGGGGAAGGGAGGTACAAGCAGCCAGCTCTCTGGTGCATAACAAATTCATGATAACAGGTTTATACCGATAACAGACTGAGTGGCAAGCCCTACGCGCTCGCCCAGCCTCGTCGTAATATCTCATAGTATGAACCATTAAGTAAGTAGGTTGTGGAAATACATGGCACACACTATGATACAGCCATACCGGCCGCCACCCGCACACTTGTTGAAATGCTGGCGTTCCACCAACACGCGTCTTGACCGATTATTCAACCTGTCGTAACTCTGTGGTGCCGTTGTTGATAGACCATGTGGCGGACGCTGGACACTGACCCAGTCACATGTGACGGACACTGGACACCGACCCAGTCACATGTAACAGGCGATGGACACTGACACCGCAACATGTGACGGGCGATGGACACTGACATCGTCACATGTGACGGACGCTGGACATGACACCATCACATGTGACGGACGCTGGACACTGACACCGTCACATGTGACGGACGATTGACACTGATACCGTAACATGTGACGGACGCTGGACACTGGTCTCTGCAGCACCAGAAACCTTCAACGTAAGAAACAGACAGCAAACGTTTCATGCACGTTGTCTGTCTTCCCGTTACACTCGAGCGGGTACAGTAACTGGTCGTAACCGCTCGAGCTGGTACGGTAAGTAGCTGTAAGCGCTTGTTCAAGAACTGTAACATTATAGCAGCTTGAGCGGGTACAGTAATTAGCTGTATCCTCTCCAGAGGGTACAGTAACTGACTGTAGCCGCTTAAATGAGTACAGTAACTGGTTATAACCGCTCAAGAGGGTACTGCGACTAACTGTAACCACTCCAGTAGGTTCAGTAACTGGGTATAGTGGTCGACTGGGTATAGTGACTGGCTGTAAACGCTCATGTGGTTACAGCAATTGGCTGCAACCGATCGAGCGGGTACAGTAACGGTCAACCGATAAAGTAGCTGGCTGTACTCGGTGGAGAGGGTACAGCACTTAGCTATATCCTGTCGAGTGGGTACAGTAGCTGTAGCTGTAACCGCTCGAATGGGTCGAGTAACTGGTCCTAACTGGTGTTAAAACTTTACACCCCACTGCATCAACATTCGTGATGACCTTTCAACTTTCACCAGCTGGCCAGGAGGCAGAGGTCATCAACCAGCGTCAGTGTTATGTAATGACCTCAAGACCTCAATACTTTCACACTGGCCTGACACTCTCAAGGCATTAACGTTGGTTCACCCTTACCACTCAGTCTCGACGTCTATATGTATCAAAACTAATATACTGTTTTAAAGTATTATTATCACTATTATTACAGTTTTAACTAATGTTTTCAAAGAATTTGTCACCATCATCTGCCGTTCTAAAAGTACTGATATTTAGTTGTTACGTAACACTCGGAAGGCGTTATCAGCGTTACAGCATTACTCAACGTTGTCAATGTTATCTACTCCCAACACCCGGGTAAGGTAACGGCTGACTGACATTGCGTCACACGAGAACAAAAATACTGACCTGATCAGAGTGACGAGGGTTACGGTAAGGGAAGAAAATGTGAGGTAAGGTTATGTAAGGTAAGATGAATTAAGGTAAGTAAGGAAGGTAAGATAAGGGTAATCAGGACGCGTGTCTCGTCGCTCAACATCGTCCCACATGGGAATCCATTTCCCTCTCGCAGGGTGACGCGCGCGGCCTTCGCCTCCTCAACACGACCATGTGGCATACGACCCTACGCCTCCCAACCTCCCAGTCTGAATTCACAGCAAATCGTACAACTACTTCGGGAATTTACACCCCCCCCCTCGGCCAGCCTCCATTAATTGATCATTAGTCCGTAATTATTTGGCAATGACTGCGTCCATTGGTACTGCACCAGCTGCCTGTAATGGCTGCCAGGACACACTTAACGACAGATGGTTGAAGGAACGCAGGTCAGGTCTGGACACCCTTGCTTCTAGCTGTCCTGAATAGCCACCTTGAACATGAAGATACGACCCTTCAGCACGTCGGTACGACCATGAACCCCACGGTACGACTCGAGAACGACGGTATGACCCATAAACATGTTGCATCCACCTTAGTGTACATAACTGGCCAAGTCTTCGGGGGTCTTCACCCCCACAGCCCGGGCTGGGCCCAGGCTGCTGGGTTGGGTCTTTGGTCGACCAGGCTATTGGAAGCCGCTGCAGCCCTCAGGCCCACACAGCCTGGCCGGTCTGGTACACACTGTAGGTCCTTGTCCATTGCACTCTTGACCTTCTCTACCGTGCGTCTCAGGCTGTTTCTGATGGCAGATGGCAAGGTGTCTTGGGCCCCGCATGTTTAAGGCGCCCTCTCTCTTTGTGCATATGGTATCTTTGGATTTCAGAGGAAGGATTTTACAAAGTCTTCCATGCCTGCCGTGCCAGGAGGATGTTATTTCCGAGTGTAAGTTGGAAACCATACATTCTAGGATTTTACAGGTATGAATGATGATATAACTCTCCCCTCTGCGTTCCAGGGAGTAGAACTTCAGAGATCTCAGCCGTTCCAGTAACTTAGCTCCTTTACCACATTCATTTGGGTCATGAAAGTTCTCCGAATACCTACTAATTCGGTAATTTTACCTGCTTAATAGGGTGATGTTAGAAAACAGCAATATTCCACTCGTGAGAGAATTAGTTACTTAAAAGATATCATTACTGGTCTTTCTTCTCTTGTCTTGAAAGTCTGCAGGATCCAGCCTACTATCCTCCTGGAAGAGGCAACTGTGGTTTTGTTGTGTCTCTCGAAGGTTTGGTCGTCCGGCGTCCTCATCCCGAGGTCTTTCATATTACTCAGTGTATATGTTCGTCCGTTTTTTTTCTTCTTATTTTCTTCATACGGTTTTCATACTTATTAATGTATCACATGTAAAGGATGATATGAAACTGGCTCGTGCTTATGTCTATGTCAAAAATAAAAATGAGGAACAGGAGCGGTGCAAGTACAGTTCCCTGGGGGGGAATGAGCTTTTTACCGCGGAGGCACAGGAGATGGCATGGTTTACACTACATGTTATTAGTTAGTTAAAAAGTTGTATATCTATATCCAAGTTTTCCCGGCTATTCCTATCCTTCGCATTTAATGTGTTATGACCAATGGTCACATTTGTCAAATACTTCTGCAAAGTCTGTGTAAATCACGTTATCATTTTTTAGTCCTCCAGAGCTTCAACAATTCTACCATCGTGGTCCAGCAACTAAGAAAGGCAAGATCTTCCCGCCCTGAAACCATGTTGTCCTGGGTTATGTAGATTATAAGGTACCATAAATTCAGTCAGCTGGCCTCTTGGGAAGATCTTTAATAATGTACGATTTTAATGCCATGGGTCGATAGCTTTTTGGGACTGCTCTGCTTCCACCTTTGTGGAGTGGGGCGATGTGGGTCAGTTTCAGACTCAAGGGAATGATGCCAGAATCTAGACTTTCCTCCAGAGGATATCTAATGCACGTGCTGGAGGTGTCTTGCATTTCTTGAGGAAGACTGAGTTCCACGAGTCCGGGCCTGGGCTGAGTACATGGGGGTGCTCTCAGTGGCCCTCTCGAAATCCTGAATTGATATAGTGTTATCTACAATGTGTACACTTGAGAGATTACTGTTTAGAAGGAAGTCGGTTGGGTTGTTCATGAATAAGAAGGTTTTTGGCTCAATGAAAACGGATTCATGTTGCTTTTTTAGATCCTCAATCAATCATCTCCTGGCAGTCGTCTGCAGACGGACCTTCTGTTTTATCAGGGATAATGCAGGCTGTGGTCCACTATATGCAATTTGTTTATAAGTACTTTTTTTCCATTAATGGCTCTCTCCTCTCCTCTCTTTCCTGTGTTTTGTATAACATTTTTAATTTATGCTCAACAACCGTTTATTCAAGTGATAATTTTCTTTTTCCTTCGCTGGGTGAGCTGTGGCTTCTTTGGAAGAAATGCCGTTCTTTTTCGCTTACAGTAAAGTGCTCGTCTTCCTCGTTCTAACCTAGACCTTTTATGTTTTCTTCTCGCTGGCATAAGTCTGTTGCATGTTTGGAGGACCAAGGAGGTCATGTCATTTACAAACTCCTCCTCTGTTGTGATGCTCAGCAGGGTTTCATATAGAGAGAATTAAGAAACAGAAAAAGAAAAGAAAGGGAAAGTATTAACGAATTTTTGAGAAAGTGAAAGACCTGTCTTTTGAAATGTGCCAGGTCATAGGTATTGGGAAAGGCATGAAAAGGTAGAGAGTTCCAAAGCCTTGACGTGTAGGGAAAGAAGCAGTTATCAAAATGGCACAACCTTGAGTTGCCGATGGCCACACAATAATCATGTGACGCAGCAATTTGCCGAGTATTGCGTGGTCTAGCTAGTGGTGGGGGCACACAAGCAGACAGCTCTCTGGAGCAAAAACCAAAGGAATACCTATAGAAGAGGGAAAGTGAACCAACACTGCGGCGAAGGGCATGGGGGTCAAGTTTGGAAGTTAGCCTGGGACAGTTTATAAGTCTGACCGCTTTCGACTCAACTCTGACAAGTAAGGAAACAGAGCTAGAACCACCCCAAATGTGAGAGCAGTACTCCATACAAAGATGAATCAACCCCTTGTATAAACGGAGCAACTGTTCAGAAGAGAAGTTACGACATCTAAACAGTGCACCCAGTTTCTTATAGGCAGACTTAGCTATCCCCATAATGTAGGGTTTCCAAGAAAGAGTGGATGTTACAGTAATAACAAGTATGTTCATTGAATCAAGAGGTGGAATTACAGAACCGTCAGAGGAGATACGAGAGTTGTGAGGAGTTTTCAATAGAGAGATGGGTAAAAATTGGGTCTTAAAGACATTAAACTTAACAAGATTTTGTATACCCCACTGAGATATCCTGTCCAGGTCTGAGTTTATTGAGGAAGCTGTGTCAAGACGAGATCCAGGTCGTGTGAGAGAAGAGGGAGCAGAATTGAGGGATGTGGATGAATTCAGTGTTGAGTTGTCAGCGCATGAGTGCACTGGATTGTTTGTGGAGGAGAGGAAATCGTTGAAAAAAGGAGAAAAGGTGTAAGGGACAAGACAGAACCTTGACAGACACCGCTGTTGATGGAGAAAAGGGGGAGGCTGATCCATCAACAACCACAGAGTTAGATCGGCTGGACAGGAAGCTAGATACGAAGGAGCAAAATGAGGGAGGGAAGTCAAAAGAGGGGAGCTTAGAGATGAGACCCCAAAAGCCTTAGCTAAGTTGGGAGAATAGGGCAACACTAAACATTTGGATCTATCATCTTGCTCTACATTGTTGTTACTAGTTGTATAAAATGTCTTCCCTGCTTTCCAGTAAGCTTTCTTCACAAATCACTTGGGATAACATAAATGCCTAAAAGTACATGTCATATGGTTACATTAGTCTTTCTAGACTTGTGGAATCACATGTACGCAGTGCTCCTATAAACATGGACATAACAGCATAACTACAGACGGATTTCTTCCTTATAACGTGTAGTGCATTGTAAAGTTTGAAAGAACGAAATATTCTAAACTCCTACTGAAGTGCGATTACCTCTCCACATATATCCTTGCCTTAGCCAGGTAACCATTCTATCGGCCAACCCCTATGGGAGAAAAAAAGCTGGGTTGATATATATGTAAATAAAATCGTGTTCACGGATCGTACCGTCGTTCTCGAGGGCCGTACCGTCGTGATCAAGGGTCGTATCGTCGTATCAAGGGTCGTACCTTCGTGTTCAAAGATCGTACCGTCTTGTTCAAGGGTCATACCGTCGCACATAAGGGTCGTACCGTCGTACTCAAGGGTTGACCGAGTCATAATTTCCTATTGTTGATGCGTCACCAGTGGTAGGTGGAAAGGTCAGAACCAGATACCGCAGGGTGTGGACCCTGACATTCATAAAATACCAAACACTGATACATAAGCACTACAGTATTACTCACACATTATTACTTCTCACTCCTGCAATCTACGTCAGCCTCTCCCTGGTCCAGTGACATACTGGACACAGCCTTTATTCAATTATATCCTGATAATTTTCGACCGTAATGTTATGTTCAGTGTAAGGAAGACCAATGTTACCTGGTGAAGACTTCGGCGGTCTTCAGCCCCAATGCCTGGGCTGGGCCCAGGCTACTGGATTGGGTCTTTCGTCGACCAAGTTGTTGGAAGCCGCAGGCCTCAGGCCCACACAGCCCCCACAGCCTGGCCGGTCTGGTACACATTGTAGGTCCTTGTCCAGTGCACTCCTGACCTTCTCTACTGTGCATCCCAGACTGTTTCTGATGGCAGATGGCAAGGTGTCTTGGGCCCCGCATGTCTAAGGTGTTCTCTCTTTTTCTGCATATGGCACCTTTGGATTTCAGATGAAGGATTTTACAAAGTCTTCCATGCCTGTCGTGCCAGTAGGATGTTATTTCCGAATGTAAGTTGGGAACCATACCTTCCAGGTTTTTCCAGGTATACATGATGATATACCTCTCCCGTCTGCGCTCTAGGGAGTATAGCCTCAGAGATTTCAGCCGTTCCCAGTAATCTAGTTCCTTTACCACATTAATATAGGCCTTCCGTAAGGTAACCAAGACAACCTACCTCAGGTACAGGATCTTCATCACGACGGTACGATATTCACGCGTGGTGCTACATCCCTTAATTACGAAAGTTCACACCTTGGGCATGACGGTACATTTATCCACGATGGTACGACTCATAAGCATGACGATACAACCCTTGAATACTATGGTCTGGACTCTGACCTAATCAGTAAGGGTCAGGTCAAAGGCCAGGCCATCATACTCAGAGATCGTACCGTTGTATCAAAGGATCGGACAGCCATGCTCAGATGTCGTACCGTCGTGCCAAAGGAGTTGTACCACCGTGCTCAAGGATTGTACAGTCGTGCACGATATGTACCATAACAATCCTCCCGACTATCCATTACTGAAATACTTCACATCACACAACGCACGGGGGAAGTATGTGTCCTCGTAAGGCAGCGGGGTGAACTAACATTACAGTTGGCTTGTCTCGTCCCACTGCAAGGTCACCATGCCTGGCAAGGTCTCTCACTCACAATCGGCAGGTACCACAAAGAACGGGTCCTACCGGGGTGCCTCAAGGACGAGCCGTCCTACTCAACAAGGACACCGGAACATAAACTGAACAACCCAAACAACGCCATACCGAAATCCCATCTTGGGTGATGAACTGTTCCACTCTGAGGTACACTTGGATATCAGTGTGGTACACGACTTGTCGAAGGTGTACCGGGCACTCTGCCTCTGCCTGTCGGGACAGAGAGCTCGGTACAGTTTCCACCAGACGTGTCCCAGGCTCTGTAATTACCTATTTGTACTGTATGAGATGAGGGTTCTATACTCGAGGGGCCCCATCAATTGAGCTCTCTCTGCAATCATACGGCTAGCTATAAACTTCTGAATGTGTCTATATTCACAGTTTCATCATTCAGTTTATACCATTAACCCACAACTCATACACTATAGAATTACTTTAAATCTTTTCTAACAAGTTTTTTACTCAATTTCATGTTATGGCCCTAAGTTGCTATAACCTTATCACGTCCTCTGGTTGCTCTATCCTTCCATCGTTCATAAGACTTTTCACTGTTGACTCCAACAAACTGGTTTAACAACTTAAAGGCTGTGACCAGATCATCCCTGTTCTTCTCACTTCTACTGCGGGTAAATATATGGCCTCTACTCTTTCCCTATACCTCAGCTCTCCTAATTCCTGTACCACCTTTGTTTCCCTCCTCTGGACCTTATCCATCAGCTCTTTGTGCTTCTTTTTGCGCGGGATTCAGATTTGAGAACAATATTCTAGTTTTGATCTTATGTAGGATATACAGACCTTTCCTATTACTTTCCTATACAGGACTTGAAGGATATTCTAATATTCAGCACTAGACAGTTTGTCTTCTTAATTATACTCGTAATGTGAAACTCGGGTGAGAAGTAAGGGGCATCCAGGAAAATCAGGGAAAATTTTCAAACTTGCACAAACATCGTGAGGATGGAAGACCTGTCTTCTCACTGGAGGACGGGGACGGCGGTGCCCACAGCCACGTCCTAACCTGACTCAGCGGAGAAAACATCTGAATGTTCACTGTAACTGTAGGGCCTTCGCACCTGTTGCACAGCTCTAGTCTGTATACTGTTAACAGCAGCTGTACACCTCCTGGATCCGTTGTGCGTTCCTTCTCTCTCTCTCTCTCTCCCTCTCTCAAAGGTCGTGATGAAATTTCTCCATATGTGTTTACGATGTGAGCAGATACACTAAGATACACTTGACAAACCGTTTGAAACGTTGTACAAGATCTCGCTGGCGAAAAACAAAGCGCCAAGGGGAGGGGAAGAAGGTAAGCGTCGTACTTATCTATAAGAACAACATGAGTATCCTTGACAAGCGTGGTCTTAACGTGTTGAAAAAGGATAATCACAATGTAAGTGGATGACTTTCTCCAAAAGAGAAACTACCAAAGCAAAAGACAGCATAGTTTCAGGGAGAGGAGGATACCTGGAGCCGTCATCATCTACCCCAACAGCCCAGACTGGGCCCAGGCTCATGGATTGGGTCGTTGGTCGACCATGCTGTTGGAAGCCGCGGCCCTCAGACCCACACAGCCTGGCTGGTCTGGTACATACTGTAGGAACCTGTCCAGTGCACTCTTGACCTTCTCTACCGTGCATCCCAGGCTGTTTCTGATGGCAGATGGCAAGATGTCTTGGGCCCGCATGTTTAAGGTGTCCTCTGTCTTTGTGCATATGGCACCTTTGGATTTCAGAGGAAGTACTTCATAAAGTCTTCCATGCCTGTCGTGCCAGAAGGATGTTATTTCCGAATGTAAGTTGGGAACCATACCTTCCAGGATTTTCCTGGTACAGATGATGATATAACTCTCCCGTCTGCGCTCCAAGATCCTAAAGGGTAAAGGGTTTACGGATGTTCTGTGGGGAGAGAAAGGGGCAGCACTACAGCCAGCCAACATCTGACAGGTATAAGAAAGCAGGTAATGAAAATAGCAAGATAAGAAAAGAAGAGCAGAAAATTTTTGAAAAGAATATTATGAACAAGGAAAAACTTTTTCATAAAGTTATCAGCAGTAAACTGTCGGTTAAAGAGCAGCTAATTAGGCTGAGGGATTCAAAGGGAAGAATTGCTGAGGATGATGTAAAAATATGCGAAAAGGTGAATGACAAAATCAAATCTGTTTTCATTGTGGACGACACTGTAGGGAAAACACTATAGTCCTAACATTTGTCCGTTGGAACTGTGAGGAGGACTTGCAGAGTAAAAAAAAAAAAAAAAAAAAAAAAGGGCAGACTACTATATTCTCTTGATCCGTATAAGACTCACGATGCTGATAGAGTTCCTCCATAGCTGGTGAAGATATGTTGCAGATACACTTGACAGGCGTTTACCTTTCGTTAACTTCGGCGGTCTTCCCCCACAACTCAGGTGGTGCCCAGGCAACTATGTTGGGTCGTTGGTCGACCAAACTGTTGGAAGCCGCATTCCACAAGCCCACATAATCACCACAGGCTGGCTTGTCTGGTGCACTTTGTAAATACATATACAAAACCTTAAATTTTTCCTCTATGCATCCCATGATATTTCTGATGGTTGCAGGTAATATGCTAAATAATCTTAGGGCCCCGGGTGATCACGGTAATTCTCTTTTCATTCTTATAGCGACTTTTGATTTTATGGGTAACATTTTATAAACTCTTCCAAGCCTGTCGTGCTTAAGATGTTCAATAAGTCACTGGAGGAAGGTATAGTGCCAAAGAGGTGAAAAAGGCAAATTCATATCTTTTAAGAAAGGACACTGGGAAGTTGGAACGACTGTGGTCTGTTAGCTCTGGAAAGGATAATCACACAGCAAATGCTTGACTACTTGCAGACAGACTGAAGAGAAAGAGGTCATCCATAACAAACATCATAAACTTCTATGAGAAAGTGAGCTCTGTTATAAACAAACGAGAGGGCTGGGGGGCTGTGCGTTTCTGGACTACCACGAAGCATTTGACACAGTACCTTACAGAAAGCTGGTCAAGATGACAGACCCTCAGGCAAGAGTAAGGGGAAGACACCTGCGATGGAGAGAAAATTACCGTAGTGGAGGAAAAGAAAGAAGAGCCTTCTCCAAAAGACTTGGGTCACCAGTGGCTCATCTTGGGACCGATATTCCTGGTGGTCGATGAGAATGACGAGCCAACAAAGACTGAACTCATACCTGAATATGTTCGCCAGTGACACAAAGGGTCATAGGAGAGATACAGAGCGATAAGGACTGCATCAATTTACAAAGGGACCAAGACAAACTCACAAGTTGGTCTGAAACATGGCTAATGAAATGCAGCCAAATAAATGCACAGTAATGAGGATGGGTCACAGCGAAAGAAGGGCTCAGTGAACATAATATAGCAGGAAATAAAGTGCTGGAATGTGTGAGAGGGATTTATATGTTAACATTATACCCAATATGTCGTCAGAACTCCACTTCAGGAGCGCAGAACAAGAGACGAATGTCAGATGGTGAACATTTCAATAATATTCAAGGATATGGATAAGGAAATATTCAGCCAGCCGTTCACATCCTACATGAGGTCAAAACTAGAACATGAAGCTTACTTTTCGTCAACACACTTATGTAGACACTGAGCTACAGTAAGAGATCTGAGGCCTTAACTTTCTTTGACAACGTCAACACTGAACGGTTATTCGAAACATAAAAGGATAAAACAACCAGAGGACATAACAGGAAACCAAGGAAGAACATTGTAAGAAAAGAGAGAAATAATCAGTCTTAAAGTACAAGAGTGATGGATGAATGGAATAAACTTAGATATGAAATTGCGAATGCTGACAATATATAAGAGTTTAAAAGGCTGTATGACAACAGAAAGTTCAAGAGACGGGGCCTCATGAGTGTGGAATTCCTTCCCCGTACTGTAGGTAATTGCAGACACACACACACACCTGAACTGCTGGAGGAAAGAACCTGCACTAAAGTCCTGTTACATCCTTGAAGAAAGAAAGAAAGAAAGAAAGAAAAAGAAAATTGCCGCAGCTGGACTGATAATTACGGGTTGGGTGTCTCGCCTGGGGACGACGAGAGACACTAGAGACGAGGAGAGATCTGTTCCGCCAGTCTCCCCTCCTGACTCGATGTGACCACCTCCTGCACGGCAGACACTCATGGCACCGTGCCCTGTGTACTGACGGACCTGGTGGTGCTCTACACTCTTATCGTCGTGCTCAAGGGTCGTACAGTGGCGCTCTAGGCTCTTATCGTCGTGCTTAAGGGCCGCACCTTTGAGTTCAAAGGTCATATCGTCGTGCTTAAGGGTCGCAGTGTCGTTCTCAAATGGTTGAGCTACACGTCTAGACCAAAGGAGAGCCGTGAACGACACGACTCCCGGGTCGTGTATCATGTCCGACCCTCACGCCATACCGACACCAGAGGATCTCAGGTCCACACAAGAAAACATCCGCCATTTTCAGACCAGGAAAGGGAAGGTTAATCCTCATTCACCAGATACACAGAGGCGGATTTTCCTCAAAATGTTTACTGTGGCATAACTCCCTCCGTCACAAAGGCCAGCATCTGTCTACACCTCCCAGAGCCAACGTCTGCCTGCAGGTCCAGGAGCCAACCTATGTGTGCTGTCGTACTTCTTAAATCTATGTATGGCGTCTGCGTTAACCATGTCCTCAGTCAATCTATACCATTCATCCAACACTCTTATACTATAAAACTATTTCTTTATTTTCTTTACCATGTTTCTTACTTAATTTCGCGTTATGTCTTCCGGTTGTTCTCGACACGTCCTGCAGACAACATTTGTTTACACATTCTGCAGGCATCAGACCAGCTAACGAAACGAGAGGAGGCACTACATGCAAACACTGGGAGGTTTCCAGGCAGAGAGTGGTGTTGCAAGTTCCTTCCAGGCAGAGAAGTGGGGGTGGGGTGGAGTGGAACTGGGGGGAGGGGGTTTGGGAGGTTTCCAGGGAACGGGACTGTGAAGGTAATGAGACGGAAGTGGGCGGGGGAGTGACACGCTGGTGTGTGGCGTGGTCTGGTATGTCCACCTGCTGCTGGGAGGTAGGGGGAGGGGGACCATGAGAGGAGAGAGGGGGAGGGTGCCAGGGGGCAGGATGGGGGTACACTACGTCCGTGGCACGTACCGGTGATGTCCTAAAGCAAGAGTGACGAGTACCACGTACACAGTGCCTCTCTCTCGTCCGGCCACCACACAGTCCCACCTGCCCGCCCTCCACCAAGTACGATACCTTCACTTCACTACTAATCGTCCCCTCTATTTACTACGCGGCAACCATAATGTCTCTCCCAGCCTCCCAGACGATATATGTCCCTCTGGCATCATCAGCTAATGTCACAGGTTTTAGGCTGTTTACTTGCCATAGGCCTAGAGACCGCTTCGTGACCCCGTCAATGGGCCACTTTGTTGAGGTTTTCATTAGATTCGTTAGTTCACAAACAGCGTTAGTCAAAAGAGGTATTCTTGACCCAGTTTATCTTTTATGAATCTAATTGGTAACCGCTTCACCAAGGCAGTGTGGCCCTTGAGCACGACGGTACTACTCGCTGAGGATGGCGGTACGATCCTTGAGCACGACGGTACGATCCTTGAGAATGACAGTACGATCGTTGAACAAGAAGTGACGGTACTGTCCTGGTCTGTGACGGTACGATCTTTGAGTATTACGGTACGATCCTTGTGGACGACCTCAGAGTAATGACGTCTGATGACCTTACCTTCACCAAATATAACAAAGCAACGGCTACTTCTTCCTAAAAAAAAAAGTGTGGTGGGTTGGATCCTGCAGAATTTCAAGACAGGCGAGGAAAAACCAAAGATAACGCTTTTCAAAGCGCTAGTACTCTCATGAATAAAATACTGCTGTATGCCGGGACCAGCCTACAAGGCGGGCGAAACTGCAAAGTTACAATTTATTAAGATATCTTTCACGGCCCCGGACTGACGAGGTAAAGGAACTGAACTACATGTAACGGCTGAATTTACTGAGGCTGTACTTTCTAGAGCTAAGAGGGAAGATGTGTATCATTTACATCTGGAAAATCGTAGATGGCATGGTGACCTACCTACACCCAAATATAATTCCCTGCAAGCAAGACGGGCGTGGAAGACTGTAAAATACCATTCTTTAAATCCAAAGGTGCAATATGCAGAAAAAGAGAGAATAACTTAAACACCCGGGGCCCAAGACACCTTACCATCTGCCATCAGAAACAGCCTGGGATGCACGGTAGAGAATGTCAAGAGTGCACCGTACAAGTACCTACAAAGTGTAAAGACCAGCCAGGCTGTGGGGGCTGTGTGGGCCTGAGGGCTGCGGCTTCCAACAGCTTGGTCGACCAACGACCCAGTCCAACAACCTGGAGCCGGTCTGGGATAAGGGGCTAGAACGCCCCCAAGACTACACCAAGTATGACGGTACAATCCCTGGGCACGACGATACGTCCCTTGAGCATGATGGCACTATCTCTAAGCATGATGGTACAACGTTCGGCCTTGCCTTTGACCTGACCCTTAAAGTCGGCTGAAAAGCCACCACTCAAAACCAAGAGTCGTATCTTCGTGCTCAAGGATCGCAGGGTTGTGCTCAAGGAGGATCGCACCGCCGCCCTGGGGCAAGGTACTGACGGGCGGGACATATCTTTTCTGCGACAGTAAGGTCTCGTGTGGCCAAGATATACATACACACCGGGAGGGAGGTCCGTCGTCTGTCCGGCCAGATTCCTGAAGACAGGTCAGGCGGGCTGGCTTTTTACCACGCTTGAAAAACCAAGCGAAAAACTCGTCACGTGACCACAGCAGTCTCCCCATCCACCACACCAGTCCCCAACCCACCACATCAGGCCCCCACCCACTATACCCGTCCCCCACCCGACACACATTACAACATCTATCACCACACCAGTTCTCCACCCACCACAGCAGCAGGGTACAGGAGGGGAGGGGTGTAGCAACAGGCACGGGGCGATAAGCAGCCCGGACCGGCCCTCCCAGCTGACGACTCACGACTCTGATAGGCAGCTTGCCACACACCTACCCCCCTACATCCCGGGGGTACTGCGACCTCCGGGGGTCCACGTCCCCCGGGGCACCACATCTTCCGGGGTTCCACGTCCCCCGGGGCTCCACGTCCCTCAAGGGCTCAATGTCCCCCGGGGGCTCCACGTCTCCCGAGGCACCACGTTACCCGGGGCTCCACGTCCCCAGAGGTTCGCCGTCACCCAAGGGCTCCACTTCCCCAGGGCTCCATGTCCCCCGGGGGCTCAACGTCTCCCGGGAGCTCCACGTCCCCGGGGATCTACGTCCCCTGGGGCTCCACGTCCCTCAGGGGCTCCTCGTCCCTTCACACAGTGCAGAACCGTCCCTCAAGCACCACTTACTCTGCCTCCCCCGCCTGGACCCCCCCTCCCTCCACATCCACCACACAGCGGGCGGTATAAGGTGTGGTAGACGAGGGGAGACCTACCCCCCCCCACCCCGTCTCACACACACACACTATTTCAAGAACCGCTTGACACCCCTCCCCCCCTCCCCGGCCGTCACCTGGACCTCATCTGACAGTTCAAGGAGAGTTCACGACACCCTCCACGCCACCCTCACCTCTCAACACTAGAGATCCCTCGTCCTCATGTTGCGATTCGCCACCACCGGGGTCGGGAAGCAGCGGGGGCTGGATCGGGGATTTCCGCTGGGGCGGGTTTGGCACGGGGGGGGGGGGTCCACTTGAGGTGGAGACGGGGTTGAGGTGGGGGGTCTGGCACGAGTGCGGCCGGGAGAGGGGGGAGGGGGAGGGTTCAGGTAAGGGGCCTAGAATTGGGGGGTTGGGGGGCTAGGGTACTTAAGAGCCCACAGCCTCCCCTCCTGCATAACAGCACTCAGTTCTCCCCGCCAGTACACTCGATGATAATTCGCTGCAGCCAGGACGGACACAGAAGACCAAATATTTTCCAGGAATTGATATTGCGCGACAAAAACACGAGGCAATATGCTGCCCATCCCGGGAGGTCAGGACACACAGCACATCACCTGCAGTGGTGTGAAACACTGCTGGATGCACAGTACAGAAATCCTACCTAGACTATGGACAAGTACTCAGCTCACAAAGTGAACCACATCAACCATCTTGCGGTGGCAACGTGGGCCTGTGGGCCGTGGATTCCAACAGATTGGTCGACCAACGTTATAAAACAGCAGCCTGGGCTCAGCCCGGGCTGTAGGGGTAATAGTTCCCCGAAGGTTACTACGAGGCAACTCCGAAAACCTACGCACCTTCCGTTTTCTGTAAATCCCTGTGATTTTCCATCCGTGGCAGAGTATAAGAACTACGGTATATGAGCCACCATCATAACGTCCACTTTCAAATCGTCATTTTAAGATTTCATAAGTCTGGTGACCTTAAGAAAGAATCTGACATGCAACCCAACACCTTCTTCCTTATCATGACACCAGTAGTCCAGCAGACTTCGCTGTCCACGGAACAACAGTGTATATGAGTTTCCATAAGGAACAGAAAGAATATTTGAGCTTGGAAATCAATTTTGGAAAGGATTTTCAGTTATGTTCAATTCTAAGATAGATGTTATCTGTTGTGTATATCCTTAGTATAGCGTCAGAAATGATGGGTCGACAAGTTGGCTGGCTATGTGGTCCATATTAATCTACATGACCCGTAGTTGGGTAAATACGAATTCAAATAAAATATCCTTCTGATTAAATGATTTAATGTTTTCATGCAATACTGTTTTAATCGTGTCTTTAATTCACTGCTCTAACTTTTCCTCCACTTTTCTTTTGCTTTAAACTTTAGTGTTATATACATCACTGTGCTCCTCGGGTATGGGGGCAGCTGTAAAGCTCTTGTGGCGGTACTGATGTGGTCAGACTATCATTATACTCACGAATTATAAATCAACTTTCACACATCCAGTATCCATGCGATAACCTTGCACCGAAATTCTAATATAAATTTATCCTCTAACTCCTTAAGTTTTTATCCTTCTGCAGTGGCAGCACGTCGCCCCTCGTATACAAGATTCAAATCATTCTGACCCACGCTAGCCTCTCACCCTCCTGAATATTTATACCCAGATACCTCAAAGCCTCTATGACTCCATCCTTCCATCTTTAATTTTGTCTATTCCTACTTATATATATATATATATATATATATATATATATATATATATATATATATATATATATATATATAATGACAACCACAAGGAGAATGAAACACCAAGTTCCGAGCGCACTTTCGTAAGTGCGCTCCGGCCCTACCGTGTTTCAATTTTCCTCGTGGTTGTCAATAAGTTTATCTATCTGCCTGTCTATCTGTCCATTAATCTGTCTATCTATCTATCTATCTATCTATCTATATATATATATATATATAAGAAAACGCCGTCATCGATGCCAAACTCAAGCAAAATAGAAAAGAGAAAAAACTGACGAGAGTAGAAAAATGCGCATAAAGTCTGGCGGAAGCAGTTAAACCTGACCTTTTACAAAAAGGTCGGGTCATAGTTGTAAAGAAAGACATGAGAAGGCAAGCAGTTCCAAAGTTTAGCGGTGTAGGGAAAGAAACTAACATCACAGCAGCCCGTCTTCAAGTTGCCAACGGCCACACAGTAACCACGTGAGGAAGCAGCTTGTCGAGTATTCGGGGTCCAGCTCTGTGGTTCCCACCCAGCCTGGGGCCCTCGGTAAGATTTTCACGGGATCCACGATGGGCTATGATAAGATGGAAAATTTTCACGATAATTTGATTAAATAGGGTTTTGTTATCTACTCCGACTTGGCAGGTTAGGTGATGTCTAACAACCATTACAGAAGATTATTCCTGTAGTTATGTTGTACTTAGGGGTGAACAATGGATGAAAATGCTAGTCGAAAAAGAAAAATCTTCGCTTTTCACACATCTCTCTGGAGATCTGCCAGTCAGCTGGCATTATGTAAACAATTCCTTTGCTGACATTTTTTGATAAAAAACGGAACTAGTACATGAGAGTACATGGGGAAACAGACAACAGAGGGCCCGTTGGCTTATGTCTATGCTATCGGTTTAGAAATTAAATCTGTTTCTGTGCTTAGTGGATAAAGTAAGACAGAAGAGTAAGGACGCTCTTTCCTCATCCTCATGCAACAACAGCCGGCAGGAACACGAATGGAAGAAAAAACCATGCATTATTGATGTACGCCTGCATGGAATTGAAAAGGGTAGGATGATGCACTATCATACATTCTTAAGAAATGGGTAAAAATAAAGGAATTCATAGAAATGTGTATTTCCTCTCCCTGTGTCCATTCATTTGAACCTGAACTGATGAAAAGTTTGTCTAACCGGTTTTTGAAAGTATGTTTGCTGTTTGTGCGTACAACGTCTGACGGTGATTTGCTTGTGTGTTCAACCTATCTGTTTGTAGAGATATAATAATAATAATAATAATATATTTTATTCAGAAAAATTGTTACATAATTTTCTAATAGAAAAACTTACAAATGATACATAAAATTATTGTGCAGAGAAAACTATTTTGTACATAGAGCTGCAAGGCAGTAATTTAGTTCATGGTA
>JAYMFT010413209.1:0-18110 GCA_038088735.1 Panulirus argus | reverse complement strand
GGCTGGAAATCCTCCCCTCCAGTTTTCACTTTTCTAGAGGAAATAGAGAAGGGGGCGAATTAAGGATTTTCCCTGTAAGGTTCAGTCCTCTTTTCATAACGCTACCTCGCTAACGCGGGAAATAGCGAATTCATATCAAAAAAAGTATATATATATATATATCCTTCGTTGATACAGGTTGTACCTTTCTAATCCAAAGATTTGTGGTCCGGCAACCCCCATGCTCCGGCACGCTTTGAATCTGCCACCAGGGTGGCGCTGTTAGCAAGTTAGCAGCGATAAGGCGCCAAAATCTCTTTACATTGCTGTATTTTGGCCCTTCAGAATGTCATCTAAGATGGTGCTAGTGCTACTAAGCGTAAGCATAAATCATTATCGTTGCTTGAAAAGGCGGTGTTACCGAGAAAATTAGATAAAGGAACTGTGTGTGAGTACTGTGAGATTGGATCGTCAACTGTGTATGACTTAAAGAAACAAAAGGAGGAAAGTTTTAAGTTTAATGCTGAAAATGAAAGCCAGAAGAGTTTAAAGTTTCGGAAAGCTTTGAAAGGTGCCAGGAGTACAGAATTAAACAGTGCAATTACAAAGTGGTTTAAGCTCCGACAAAATGAAGGCGTAAGCATTTTTGGGGAGATGCTTAGCTGCGACAAAGTTTGTGGATGAATTTGTACAGTTAGTGGCAGCAGAAAACTTAGCCCCAGAGTAAGTGTATAATGCTGACGAATCTGCACTCTACTGGCGTCGTATACCACGAAAAACCCTTGCCCAAGAATTGAGCAGTCTCCATCTGGGGGTAAGGATTCCAAAGATAGGGTAACAATTCTTGGCTGCAGCAATGCTGCTGGAGCATATGAAACTGAGCTGATGGTAAGTGGTAAGTGTTCATCCGAGGGCCTTTAAAGGAATGAAAATTCTTCCACTTATCTACCGTGGATGACAACTAAACTTTTTTCTTGATTGGTTTGAAAATTATTTCGCGTGTGAAGCTATAGCACACTGTAAAGGAGCATCCACAGTATCGGGCAGTGCCCGGCGGGCACGAGTGTTAAGTCCGTCATCTGACACTCCGTGGCAACTTTGACGGGCAAATCAGCGGATTGCCTTTTCCCGTGGTTGAGCGAAATCAGACACTGCCTTGTGGTTTGACGCTGGATCTGGAGCAACGGCGCTGCCAGCCAGAAATAGTTACCACTCTTAACACCATATATTTTTCTATACTGTTCTTATTTTCTTTTTTTTTCGGACACAGCAGTCAATATGCTACACAGCACTAGTTTTTTTTTTTCTTTCAACATTGCTGCACATAGTGATACCGCACTCTTGGCCTGCCGACCACCTACTGGCTACTGTACGATTTGACTGCCCACCCGCCTCAACAGTGTGGACAACAACAAAGGCATGCCCGACAGGCTTTGCCCTTAGAGAGAACAGCCCGTCGGGAACTGCCCGATAATGTGGACGTGGCTTAACTCTGTTGGCCTGGTTCCAAAGTGTAAAATATTTTTGATTTTATATAATTGTTCTGCACACCCCAAAGCAGAACCTTGTTTGGAAGCATTAGTGGTTGTATTATTTTGTGCTTTAAGCTCTGTTGTACCTTTGAAAACACAGCAATATGTATGTGGAATGAGCTGGCAAGACTAGGGGTTGGCCATATGTTTACATAGAGGTTCCATTAGGGGCCAATGTCTCTTTTCCGGCATTTTCTGAGGTCCGGCATTGGTCGGGTCCCAAGGTTAACGGATTACAGAGGTTCAGTCTGTACTAACTTTGTTAAATGGAGGTCAGATAAATTTTTGTATTATTGGTAAATCAGTTACTGGGTGGGGATACCTAAGGAGTGGGGAGATAGTTACAGGGGAGAAAATGCTTTAGTAAATTTGTGTAGTAAAGTGACATCGTAGTTGCTGGAGAGGGAATGCTTAAGGAAAATATTTTTGCATTCACGCTACGTAGAAATAGTTGCTGGGGTGGGGATGCTTTAATTAAGAGTATATTTTGTAGTAAAGAAATCGTATTTGCTGGAGATTCCTAGGTTATTTTTATATTAAAGGTTTTACGGTATCAGAGTTTCTGGGGAGGCTTTGCTCGAAACTGTATTAGAGCTCATGTATGTCATAGTTATTGGAGGTGACTTAGTAATTCGTTGCGATATGGCTGTGTCGTATTTGTTGGGGATGCCCCGTGGAGACGCCCATCCCTACGAAATCATTCGTAGTTTTGCGAAAGCGTATTGGTATTGCAGTTTCTTATACTCGTTAAACCATAATAAGGAAATGTATTTACGTTGGTAAAAGTACCGACTCGCGTCCTGGGCCTAACCCCTCCAATACCTATACAGCGTAGGGCCCAGACCGCCAAAGGATGGCTTTTCTGGGGGCATGCCCCCGGGTGCCCCCTAGAGAGCTCGTGATTCAAGCGGGAGATTTGAAGTGTTAATATGTGCCAGCGTGGTCTGGTAAGAAGAGGATTACCAAATATCTTGGGTGAGAAAGATGGGGGGAAAAAAAAGTTATTGGGGAACGATCCACGATCTTTGTTTGTAGTTGGTTTATCAGGCTGGATTCCTTGCTGGTGTAATCTGACCGCAGATGGTCGATAACGCTTATTAGATGTTGCCCGGTAACGCGTGTACGTAACTTGCATCAGTCAGCGGGTGTGGGTGTGCACACATGGATGCCCGCCCGCCACACCCAGTCCCGAGCCCGCTCGCTGGAAGTAACGGTTGCCCGTCTAGCAGGTTGTGGGGTAAGGGGGGTGGGTAGGGGGGGGCATGGATGGAGGGAGCAGATACCACCACCACCGCCTTGGTAGGTCAACGTCGTGAAATACTAACCAAGATTTACGCTACGGAACGATTTTTTTGAGGGGATATTTTCTAAGTCTTTACATGTAGAATTCGATTTAGCTTTTGAAGCTTACTCGTTAGTAATGGTTGGAATCAATACAATTCAGCTACAAGACTAGTTGTAGTCTTTTGTTTTCTTAAAGTCCTTTGAAATCCAGACAAGCATGGGTACTTGTTTATCACATATTTGGCTATTTGGCAAGACGATAAACGGTCTTTATCGTTCAGTTATCGTCATCTGAAAGAAGAGGAAATATTCTTAAGTGAAGACTCGGCAAGAGCGGATAATGAATGGCACGCGTAAAGCCACAGTTATACGGTCGCAACGCAAGAAGGGAACTGCTCTACGTTTTGTAGTGACTGAGAGAGTGAGTATAGCAGTCGTGTTCATGGCTCAGAGATAGTTTGATTACTGTAAGCGGAGAAAGTTCTTGGACAGTACCCCTTAGCGTATACTGGGTGCTGATTGGTAAGGGGTGCATCGTCTACTCGTGCAGTTTCCTTGATGAAGACTTGACCTACTGAGCTGGTTGATTCTGTAGTTCATCTTGCATGTGTTGTGCAACCCGATGCGTTTATGTTGAGGATTTCTCGTGCCAGTGTTTTGAGTACGGTGCATTTCTAAAGCTTTTAACATTCCAGATGTAGGGTCTTTGTAGATTTGAGTTCCTTTATTGTGTTCGACAATATTGAGGCCATCCAACATCTTGTTTAGAACTTAAACGCAACTCTTTGTATTGCGATTAATTCTTTTTCTATTACCGGTTGAAATGTGATTTGATCTTTCCGTTGTTACCGTAAGCGAAACAGTTGAACATTTTCCTCCGCTGAGCGTCCTTCTCTGCCCTGACCACTCACTGGAGGACATGACTGGAATTAGCTTTCCACGGTTGACGAGATTGCCATACTAATGCTTTTGTTATTGAGTCGATCAACTCTTGAGATTGTAACAAGCTGAGGTAATCAGTTTTATGATAGTTCCAGACACTGTGTTGCGGTTTGGTAGGTTTGATAGTTTTATTTTAAAGTTTTACTGTTGTTAGTTGCTATAACAGGGTTCGAATGGTTATAACGCGTAAATACAAGTAATCCGTCAGCCTTGGGACCTAACCACTGCCGGACCTCAGAAAATGCCGGAAAACAGACACTGATCCCTAAGGGTACCCCTTATGTAAACATATGCCCAACCCCTGGTCTTGCCAACTCAGTCCACATACATATTGCTGTTATTAAAGGTAGAACAGATCTTAAGGCACGAAATAATACAATCGATAATGCTTCCAAACAAGGTTCTGCTTTGGGGTGTGCCGAATAATTATATGAAAAAAATATTTTACACTTTGGATCGAGGCCAACAGAGTTCAGCCAAGTCCACACTATCGAGCAATTTCCGGCGGGCTGTTCCCTCACCGGGCAAAGTTGTCGGCCATGCCTATGTTGTCCACACTGTTGAGGTGGTTGGGCAGTCAAGTCGCACAGTAGCCAGTAGGTGGTCGGCAGGCCACGAGTGCGGTATCAACATGTGCAGCAAAGTTGAGAGGAAAACTAGTGCCGTGTAGCATATTGATTGCTGTGTGCGTAAAAAAAAGAACAGTGCAGGAAAATATATGGTGTAAAAGGTGGTTACCTTTTGTGGCTGGCAGCGCCGTTGCTCCAGACCCGGCGTCAAACCACCAGGTAGTGTCTGATTTCGTTCAACTACGGGCAAGGGCAATCCGCTGATTTGCCCGTCAAAGTTGCTCCAGAGTGTCAGATGACGGACTTAACACTCGTGCCCGCCGGGCACTGCCCAATAGTGTGGATGCTCCTTTACAGTGTGTTATAGCTTCACGCACGAAGTAATTTTCAAACCATTCAAGAAAAAGTTGACACACCCATTCTTAGTACCACGGTGGATAAGTGGAAGAATTTTCATTCCTTTAAATGCCTTCGGGTGAACACTGTTACCAATTACCATCAGCTTGGTTTCGTGTGTTCCGGCAGCATTGCTGCAGCCAAGAATTGTTACCCTATCTTTGGAGTCCTTACCCCCAGATGGAGACTCCTCATTTCTTGGGTAAGGGTTTTTCGTGGCAGACGACGCCAGTACAGTGCAGATTCGTCAGCATTATACACTGATTCTTGGCTAAGTTTTCCACTGCCACTAACAGTGCAAATTCATCCACAAACTTTGTTTCAGCTAAGCATCTCCTCAGAAATGCTTACACCTTCATTACGTTGGACCTTAATCCACTTTATAATTGCACAGTATAATTCTGTATTCCTGTGGCGCCTTTCAAAGTTTTCCGAAACTTTAAACTTTTCTGGCTTTCATTTTCAGCAAAAAAAAAAAAAAAGAATAAAAAGAATAAGATATCTGCTCCTTTCGTTTCTTTAAGTCATACACAGTTGACGATCCAGTCTCATGGTACTCACAAAAAGTTCCTTTATCTAATTTTCTCAGTAACACCGCCTTTTCAAGGAACGATAATTATTTAGGCTAACGCTTATTAGCCTATCACCATCTTCTGCACCTCTTGGTCTCTTGGATGACATTTCGAAGGACTTGAATATAACAAAATATAAGAAAATGATAGGACTGCTAATTAGCTAAGCTGTAGTGTAAACAGGTTTTGGCGCCTTGTCGTTGCTAACTTGCTAACAGCGCCACCCTGGAGGCAGATCCACAAACTAATGGCGGCAGATTCAAAACGTTCCGGGGGATGGGAGTTGCCAGACCACAGAGCGCCGGATTAGAGAGTTACTGTATAAGGAATCCGTTAATATGCACTTCGCTTAATCCAAATCCGTATTATTTCTGTGGTGCCTATAAACTGGAACTGTACTGCTTTTTTATTTTAATTTCTACTGGTGGCACTGAAGAAAGGTTCAGTAGATATGTTCGTACAGGTCCGTTTTCCGTGAGGTATTTTTAAAGAGAAGTCGTTGATAATGCTTACATTTTCTATAAGTTATCATATCCAAAAATGTATCTGAAAATTGGTTTTACTGTGTCCATGAAAAGTATTTGAATTTTGACCTTTTCGTTCACTGTACTGACCCTGCAACTGCTCATGAGATCATTGTAGGAAGAAACGTAGGTTGTAGAGAGAGTTTTCCGCCATTGGATTAGTAAGCAGTATATACATTGGTTATACTACAGACAGTAAAATCGTTATTAGTTTGGATGGGTGGTAGTGCTTGGTGCGGGCATGAAGAAGCGTGGTTGGCAGAGAGTTGCAGGCTGGACACCATACTGCATGCCTACCTTCCCTAACCCACTGTGTGGAACAGTTTACGACTGAAGCTCCTTGAGAAACCTTTACTGTCTTGGTACATGTACGTCAGTTATGGTTCTCTGACCATCTAACTAGAAATTTGAAACAGAAATAGTTACATCTCTTAGTCAGTCTTGCAGATTGTAAGTGAAGAGGATAAGCATTTATCCTACGTTCTCCATCATGATTATTACAAAAAGGTGTTGCATTTCTTGGGCAATCGCAACAAGCAGAGAAAGAATAGTTCAGTAGTTACTGTGGGTATCATACCTAGGCCTTTTGCTTTTAATATATTTTCGCGTATGTATAATTAGTATGCTAATTAGAAAATATTAACCTTATTCTCTTGTCTTCCCATGGTAGTTAATGGTACTGGAGGTGAAGTCCAAATGAATTTATCCCTCGGGAGTTAAAGTACCTCTTGAAGCGTTGTGTGGAATGTAAACAAGACCGTCCCGAGTGGCCTCAGCCCTGTTCCTGTTCCCGCAGCCATTTCCCGTCTCTGTCGTCTAATAGAGTCAGTTACGTTTAGTCAGATTGTTGCATAGAATTAGGCTTGATTTTGTGGCGGTGAGTGTAGGCTTCGAACAACATATTAAGCCTTGTATTTTCTACCAGTATAATTATCAGTTCGGGACAACAAATGAGATACGTTTTTGCGAACGAGATTAGGCATTGGTTCGAAGTAATTAGAAATAAGATATCATAAGCAGATGAAAATGAGTATTGGGATGATTTACGTTAATGAGAATGTAATGAATGATACGATATACATGGAAGGGCCAACATACAGCTGAGGAAGCCAGTTTTGACGTTAACTGCTGAACACGAGGAAACTAATGTCCAAACGACATAAAGTATTAAGTGTATGCTGTATTAAGAGCGAGGCATTGCTGAGAACAAGAGTGGCGTGAAGTTGAATACGCGAGTCAAAAGTAACCTTTTGAAATACTGGACCTGAGACATGTCTGGAGCGTCTATGATTGTACACTACCCCTGGTATACAACACCTTTCTGTTGTACACGATCAGCATTTTTCATCTTATGGCATTCTCGCTTTGAATTCCCTGTAACTTTAAACTGTTCTTTCTCTGCGTCTGACTGAATCTCGCGCTCTTGTACGGTCTCCCAAAAAAGTATCGGTCCCCCAGGGCGTGAATTTTTTAATCTGCAGCAGGCCGACCGAGATTAACACTTGCCTTTGCTGCCACCCTGATGCAGTTGTAAACTGCATCTGGTTGGTAGCAAAGTCAAATGTTAATCTCGGTCGGCCAGTTGTAGATTATTAGAAACTTCACGCCCGGGAGGCTGATACTTTTTTGGGAGACTGTTCCTTCATATGTATCGGTCAACTCATTATTGCCTATCGTCCAACATAACCGTATGACAAAAAAAAAAGGGCCCTAGCCTATGTGCCTGTCAATGTCTTCCTGTTACATATTTCTTGCATATCCACTACTGTGATACCTGGTACGCCGCGTACCGCACACCCATTACGTAAGCCTCTTGAACACCACACACTTCAATTTATCCCAGTGACCTCCAGGTCTTTTTTGCTTTCTCGATCTCTGTTAACCATACTAGTAGAATGTAAGGAGAAGCAGGATAGGTAAACACGTTCTCCAGCGGGAGACGAATACACTGCCAAAACTAAAAGAACAGCAACAACCAGTCACCTACCGGCAGTAGGTCTCATTACAAAATATGGAGACAGTAAGAAGCAATAAGCTAAGCATACCGTATATCTGTGTACTTTCTGAATACTTTCTGAATTCAGCAAAATATGCACTGCGTATTGTAACTGCCATACCTCACTGATTAATGAATAAAGCAAGATATACACTGCAGTTTTTCCGTCCTCCCTTCAATGATAAACGAATGCAGCCAAATATACGTTGTCTATCGCAATGTTTTCCCCAATTTTTTATTCTTTTGGTCATTTGGGAAATATAAACAGGATCACAGGGAAATCGTAAGCAACTTCACTGTAACATTGCAAGCTGTGTGAAAGGAGAATCTTACACTTAAGATACATAAGAAAGTAAATCATGGCCATTAGAATGAATCATACTGGTTACCTTAACAAATCCCCCAGAAGTTTTCTTGTAATTTACGCCCCAAATTAGGCTTTGTTTCCTTACGAGGACCTGAACGTCCTTCATTGCCATTAAACCCATGTTTGATTTAGCTACATTGTTGGGATGGGAACGGCGGGGAAATCTCTGAGGCTATACTCCCTGGAGCGCAGGCGGGAGTGGTACATAAATCATTATCTATACCTAGAAAATCCTAGAAGGTATGATCCCCAACTTGCCTTCGGAAATACCATCCTACTGGCACGACAAGCATATAAGACTTTGGAAAATGCTACCTCTGAAATCCAAAGGCGTTATACCCACAAAAAAGAAAGAACACCTTAAACATCCAGGCTCTAAGACTCCCCATCACCTTGCCAGCTACCATCAGAAGCAGGATAGGATGCACAGTAGAGAAGTTTCGGAGTGCACTGGGCAGGTACCTTCTATATGTGTACCAGACCAGCCAGGCTCTGAGGGTTAGGTTGGTCTGATTGCTGCGGTTTTCAACAGCTTTCTTAGAAAGAGATACTGGTATATATATATATATATATATATATATATATATATATATATATATATTGCAAGAGGTCAGTGGTGCTTGTGATCTAGTATATGCAAAAACCACAGGAAAATGAAACACGATAAGTTCCCAAGTGCTCTTTCGTGTAGTCACAATGTGATCATTACACGAAAGTGCACTTGGAAATTTATCGTTTTTCATTTTCTTGTGTTTATTTTTGCATATATATGTATATAATCCGAGGCTCTCTTTTTAAGAATATAAAAATGTCATATAATATACGTACATACGCTTTGAGATGGACACACAAATGCACCCTTGTACTAAGAATTCTAAAGGAAAGGATGTGTATGTGTGTGTGTGTGTAGTAACCCAATGTTTCAGGTTATATAGCCTGAGTGGTCAGCTATTCCCGGAATGTTGTTCAAATATGTGTATTACGTGCATAATTAAGGCTTATACCATTAGGAACATCATTCAGAAGTCGGTATTAGAGTTTCTTTAGTAACTAGATCAACATGCCAAGTGAAAGCTATACATTATGTTATAAGGCGGGATTTTTCTTCCGTATATTTATAGTTGAGCCATCCAGGATTACTGTGCACTATGCCTTCATTATTGTCTCATAACGCTTTACTGAGCTAATGTGTATATTTTTTCACTCGTGCAATTTATTGTCGACTTCTTTTGGTGAAAGTCTTGTATATGAAGTGTTTGCAGTACGTTATATGTGGTCATTGCGATTCGTGTTGATATTTTGCTTGGGTGTTTGCCAGAGGAATAATACAGTTGGTAGACGCTCTGGACAGATCTTTCCTTATGACAGTACATTTCTTATGCAGCCAAATGAGCCCACTGGGTTTTAAAACCTTGCAAAACTTTCACGGTAATAATTCTGTCCGACAGCCCCTCAAGAGGTAGTTGGTTGAGAAGTTGAAGGTCGTGAACTGGATCGGGTGTCAAGTGCTTCAGAAAGTGAAACCCCGTGAGTCACAAGTGTTGATGTACGTGTCCTTGATGCACTGCAAGTGGCCAAGGACATGGCTGTCCCGCCCCACAGCTACGGGGCCAAGTTTCACCGGTAGCTGTGCTACTTCAGTGGCTTCTGTGTAACTAAAGTATGTCATCGGGGGGCTAGGCTGTCCCAGCAACTCGTTAGAGTAGCTTAGGTGTGGCTTCCTTGTACTTAGTTACTTGGTTATACCTGGTGTAGTCTCAGGGGAGGGTGGTTCTACCCCCACACGGTATCTAAAGATAAGCTAACTTATGAGTGGCATACTAGGATTGCCTAAGTGTGGCCTCTCCATGACTGGGGGTAGCCAAAGAAATGGCTTCCCTCTTAGAAAGCAGGGTATCGTAGGAGTTATTTTCCTATACCTTTGGCAAGTTAGTCATGGTTAACCTGTTATTATGTTGGTCATGTGTGTGGCTTGCCAGTAACTAGGGTAGCCTTGCTGTGACTTGCCTATAGCTAAGTGTGGTTAAGAGTGGCTCCTTGTAGCTGGGTTAGCCGTTTGGATGGAATGCCTGTGACTAGGCTTGTTTAGTTGTACTAGGGTTGCTTGGTGTAGGATTCCTGTAACTAGGGTGTATGAGGAGTAATCCCTGAACTAGGATAGTTTAAGCTGGAATTCTTGTAACTAGGGTGAGGGAGATCTCCTTGGACTGGGATAGTTTAGGTGGCACCCTGTAACTAGGGTAAGGGTAGAATCCCTGAACTAGGGTACCTTAGCTTAGCATGCCTGTAACCAGTTTAGTTGAGGATGATACATCTGAACTAGGCTAGCTTAGGATCACATACATGTAACTAGGGTAGGCGAGGGAGGTATCCCTGAAACTAGGGTAGCTTAGGGTGTTAACTCTGTAACTAAGGTATGTACAGTCTCCCAAAAAAGTATCTTCCTCCCGGGCGAGATCTAATGATCTACAATTGGCCGACCGAGATTAACACTTTGACTTCGCTGCCACCCTGATGCAGTTGTAAACTGCATCAGGGTGGCAGCAAAGTCAAATGTTAATCTCGGTCGGCCTGCTGCAGATGATTAGAAGCTTCACGCCCGGGAGGCAGATACTTTTTTGGGGAGACTTTACCTTCGAATTAAATTCCTGTAATAAGAGTAGTTCTGGAGTTGCTTTTTTTGACAAGGGTAAGGAGCAACTTCCGTGTAATTAGGAGAGTGTACGAGTCGCTACCCTGTAAATAGGGTAATGGTAGAGTAGCTCCACTAACAAGGGTAGCCTAGGAGAGGCTCTGTGCCTCTGTGCCTTTGCATATGTTGTGGCAACACACATTTTTTATTTCCTAGGAAACTCATTAGCTGTGCAACAGATAGTTTGGTTGTCGTGAGTCCACAGTGCTAAAGATATATGTAGATGACTTTACTGCGAGAAACAAAAGAAGGTAACTCGAAGGTATCTCTAGGATTGTAAGATAGCAGGAAGATTCTCCGCGGAGATCCGCTTGACAGACAGTGAACAGAGAAGACTGACTGTCTGGTGGAAGTAATGAGGGATTGTGGTGCGGACTCGCTCTGGATTGGCGGGGCTGGTCACGTGTCGCGGTACTAGAAGGGACTGATTGGTGGGCTCAGCCGCGTGACTCTCCATGCTTACGGGATCCCAGAGGACGGCAGGAAGTCCTCGGTCATCGCAGTCTCGTACCGACGTGTCATGCGAGTGAGGTGAGCTTTGAGGAAGATGAGTCACGAATCCAACGAATGTTGTCGTTGGCTGATACGCTGTGTGTGTGTGTGTGTGTGTGTGTGTACATGGCGGGGCAGCGTAACGGACTCGTGTTGGCTTCATTCACTCGATGTCACGGTGTTTGCGTTCGCGTCTCTTTATTTGCCTTCTAGTGGCTGCTTCTTCACCGAGATTAAAAGTGATTAGGCGGACAGGATCATTCGGTAAATCCTTCTTTGTACCACAAAACAAGGTCATTCTTGCCGTGTCTTATCACCAGTGGGGGTTCACAGGTTATGGTGATGTACGATCTGTCCCGCTGCTTCTCTGTAAATCCTCCTCTAAAAGCTTGATGATTATTCTCGTTCCTCCCATAAATAAAAGATGTATTAACAGTCACGCTAGTCGAGCACGGGTGGTGTCTATGGGTACCCCAAAGCAGTGCTCTGATATCCACATTAATTGTTGGATGAATGAGACTAATATGATGATTAAGTGGTCATTATTGCGACTAAAATGATGATATTGGACAAGAGGGACGCCAAAGGACGAACCACTACCTTCATTTAGCAACATTTTAGATATATTTCCATCGGCAGAGCCTTGGAAACAACAAAAATTGTTCTTGTTTGTTCTTCACAGGTTTTATCAGTATTTCTCAAGCCACATGTCGTCTCTCATGTCCACAGTTACAGATAAGCTAGCGTGTGTGGATGGGCATGTGTATTGGGTAGCGTGCCTCAGTGGGAGGTAGGGGTCAGAGTTCATGAGGTCAGGAGTAGGGTCTTCCGGGAGGCTCTCTCTCTCTCACTTGCCTCCTCACCTCTCACGTTCTCCCACGCTGACCTGCCGCCTCTCACGCGCCCCATCGCTAATTAAAGCCTCACTCTTCTCACACGCTCATATTGGTTCCCAGGCTCTCGTATGATCACCACCCTACACGCCTTTTACACCCAGAATCACTCGTCATCCCCCAAGGTAGAGTTCTGGGTCTCGTACACCCACCTTCCTCTCCCCACGCCTCGCGTGCACTGGCACCCCTGACCGTCTGCCCTCCTTGGTAGAGTCTGTTATCCTCGCTCTTCCATGTTGTCCTCACCTTGCCATGAGCCTCACACACACACACACACACACACACCGCCGCTCTTACTCTGTAGCTCTCACTACCAGCATCTCAACGCGCGCTCACCGCTGCTTTCACCAAGCCCAAGCGCCCCGTCTCCCGCAGAAGGTGGGAGACAACCTTGAGGCCAGACGGCATTTATATATGACTGCTGGGAAGTGAGGTCGACCCCTTGCTTGGTGGAGCGTGGTGATGTGTCCGCTGGGACCGTCACAGGCAGAGTGGAGAAAAGTTTCTTTGTGGCGCATTTGGCTAGGGACTCTAGTGGTCTTTGAAGACATAATAAATTAAACGATTTTTAGTGGAATCTGGTTTTATCAGATTTCAGGAAATGTCAACATATCTTCGTTCTTGTTCTCGAAGAACGACAGCTTCGGCTCGATGAAAATCTGAAACTGATTGTAGCTTGCTGAAGGACTAGAAACAGAACAACCCAAGCCAGTTTAGAGTAATGTATTTGTTGTTGGTTATATTTACTAGACTGTTTATTGTACGTCAAGTGCTTAGCCAAGGTAAATATATGAGATGAGGAAGAAATAAACTGGGGGAAAAGTATGGAGGGAGGAAGTCTGGCATTATAGGAGTCTGGGTGGCTTAGGCCCCGGTTTCACTTCCATAATATGTTCCTTCCTGATGCCTCCTTTATGGGTAGTCTTCTCTCTCCGGGACCTGGAGATGTTAAGCGCCAAGGCCGTGGCTGACGGACATGAAAATAACTGCACTAACACTTCAGGAGAAAGACCCATGGCGGAACTGTGTTTATAGATTTACACGAAGAGAAAAAATGAAGCTACAATAGGCATAAGTCTGTACTGTGTGAGATAGTTGGATGTTCTCAGGTCGAGACCCAACTCTAGTCTCTCATCCTTGACCCAGGAACACACGCGCATGCTACATCGCCATTCATGTTAAAATTCGTGATTCTTTTCGACGTACAATTGAAATTACTGTGAGAACCGGTACGTCTTTTTTATCATCAATCCGAGTGGAATCGTCTGTGAAAACTTTCATTGTGATGTGCGTGATTTAAGCAGTAGCTGATAACCACGAGGAAAAAATGACACACGAAACGTCTCAAGCTCACTTATATATATATATATATATATATATATATATATATATATATATATATATATATATATATATAATGACCTACGTGACATAGGCAAAGGATGTCCCACTCATGACACTGTCAGTGGCTGCAGTGGCCACTTCGTAAATGATACATTTATGAAAGACGAAGAAAATGTTGTGTTTCAAAGGTCAGCGGTGTGGCGTTACGTTATCTGGCTTAATGACCATCTTAGTAGTAATGACCATCAAATGAAGTATCCAGCACAGCCATAGCTTGCCAGTTGCTTTCATAAGCTCCATGATATTACGTGTCTCGGTATATTGATGTCGAGAAATCTTGGTCGGCAGCAGCGAGTGAAAGCGAAACAAATTCAAATGATATATGAAGTTCACAAACCCCGCGTTCGGGTGGAGGTCTGTGACAAAGCCTTGTAACGAAGAAATGTCTTTGTTGACGACCCTTTGTCCAGCCGCTATGTTGACGGCATTTGACGATGCACTGACGCGTACCATGGAGGGAAATGCCGCCATCATTTGTTTGCGTTGATGACGCAACCGCCTCTCGATAGGGATGCTGGAAATGTACTCAGCTTTCTTACGCGAGGAACAAAGGCATCATACCCAAGGGGTAGAGTTCTCGTTACTTGCGGAGTTGTTTTTGCACAGATTACGTTCTGTACCCCGGGAGTGTTGATATATTCAGGGCCTTTGAGAGGGGGTTGCATGAGGTACATCGTACCCGGGCCCGGGGGTACAAAAGGGGGCCCGGGAATTTCTTGGGATCTCAGAAAACGCAGCAAATCAACGATCCTGTTTCATTTTCCATACCCTTTCTGGCCTTACAGCTCATGGCATAAAACCGTAGTGGATAAAAACAAGATGACGAATGGAGAAGGGAAGGAAGGGGGCCCGAAAGAAACTTTGTACCCCCCTGATAAAATTCCTCTCAAGGGCCCTGGTTGATATTTTCAGGGGTTATCGTGGTCGAAGAGGAAAGATGTATGGAAAGGGCTGAATTATCGGTATCAATAAAAAGGTTGATCGTACTCACGGTTTTAGAATATTGTCGTTTTCGGGGATAAAGTTCCCTTATAGTTATTTAGACTTTAACTTATTGCCAGTAGTTAAGTAGATAGTTATACGCTTTTTACCGTAAATCATTATTTATTATCCTGAAGCCACGTAAATAAAGGATTATTTTATTGTATTATCTTGGGTTACTCTTTGCAGGACAAATTTTGTGCCTTGTCCTGAATTATAAATATCTGTACCTTTTTAATCCGACACTCCGAGGTCCGGCAACTCCGATGCTCCGGCACGTTTTGAATCTGTCGCCATAGTTGGTGGACTGTTAGCAAGTTAGCAGCGATAAGGCGCCCAAATGTGTTTACACTGCAGCCGAGCTAATTAACAGTCCTGTTAATTTCTTATATTTAGCTGTATTTTAGCCCTTCAGGACGTCATCCAAGAAACCAAGAGGTGCAGAAGATGGTGATATTGCTAATAAGCGTAAACATAAATCATTATCGATGCTTGAAAAGGTGGTGTTATTCTGAGAAAATTAGATAAAGGAACTTCTATAAAGACTGTGTGAGTACTATGACATTGGACCGTCAACTGTGTATGGCTTAAAGAAACGAAAGAAGCAGATTATTAAGTTTTTTGCTGAAAATGAAAGCCAGGAAAGTTTAAAGTTACGGAAAACTTTGAAAGGTGCCAGGAGTACAGAATTAAAGAGTGCAGTTACAAAGTGGTTTAAGCTCCGACGTAATGAAGGCGTAAGCATTTTTGGGGAGATGCTTAGCTGCGACAAAGTTTGTGGATGAATTTGCACAGTTAGTGGCAGCAGAAAACTTAGCCCCAGAGTAAGTGTATAATGCTGACGAATCTGCACTGTATTGGCGTCGTATGCCACGAAAAACCCTTGCCCAGGAATTCAGCAGTCTCCATTTAGGGGTAAGGATTCCAACGATAGGGTAACAATTCTTGGCTGCAGCAATGCTGCAGAAGCATATGAAACCAGGTTAATGGTAACTGGTAACAGTGTTCCCCCGAAGGCCTTTAAAGGAATGAAAATTCTTCCACTTATCTACCGTGGTACTTAGAATGGGTGGATGTCAACTTTTTCTTGAATGGTTTGAAAATTACTTCGTGCGTGAAGCTATAGCACACTGTAAAGGAGCATCCACACTATTGGGCAGTGCCCGGCGGGCACGAGTGTTAAGTCCGTCATCTGACACTCTGGAGCAACTTTGACGGGCAAATCAGCGGATTGCCCTTGCCCGTAGTTGAACGAAATCAGACATTGCCTGGTGGTTTGACGCCGGGTCTGGAGCAATGGCGCTGCCAGCCACAGAGAGTTACCACTCTTTATACTATATAGTTTTGTGGGCTGTTCTCTTTTTCTTTTTTGCGCACACAGCAATCAATATGCCGCACAGCACCATTTTTTGTTTTCAACTTTGCTGTGCATGGTGATACCGCACTCGTAGCCTGCCGACCACCTACTGGTTACTGTACGACTTGACTGCCCAACCACCTCAACAGTGTGGATAAATCACAGGTATCCCGACAGACTTTGCCTGGTGTGGTGAGGGAACAGCCCGCCGGGAACTGCCTGATAGTGTGGACGTGGCTTAACTCTGTTGGCCTCGATACAAAATGTAAAATATTTTTTATTTTTTAAAGTTGTTCGGCACACCCCAAAGCAGAACCTTGTTTGGAAGCATTATTGGTTGTATTATTTCGTGCTTTAAGATCTGTTCTACCTTTGATAACACAGCAATATGTATGTGGAATGAGGAGGCAAGATTAGGGGTTGGGCATATGTTTTCCGGCATTTTCTGAGGTTCGGCAGTGGTCAGGTCACAAGGTTGACGGATTACAGAGGTTCAACCCGTACAACGGATGGAGCAGAGGCGAGCGGGACAAGGCATTTGAAGGTATGTTTGAAGTGATTGGTGTTTGATTTCGGGGAAATAGAATTTAGGATTTTTTTTTAAGTCAGTAGTCTTTAGAATTTTTTCTTTTGTCGGTGATTTTATGAACATATCTGTATATTATTCCTTCTCATCCCATCCTTTTTAGGTAATTTCTTAAAAAGTCTCAGCCAAGGGGTAGACTCTGACAAGTCTCAAGACTCAAGTCCTGTTAAAGTTTACGGTTGGTGTTGCTTTAAACGTTGTTGTGGGATTTGGTCACACTTGTGTTAGTAAGACTGTTATAGCTTCCTGATTTCCACGCGTGACGCGGTAGTAACAGGAAATTTCATCATTGTATGAGGCAATGTAACAACACGGAGGGGATGTGTGCTTAATATTCTTGTCTTCTGACTTCGTATTAATGGGACGTAAGCCTATGGCTGTATTTATGAGTGGTATAAGGCTAGCTGGGAATGTTGATATATGCGCAACCATGGCGATCATTACTGTGGTTATGAATTTTCACGCTGGGGAACTTGTATATCTGTGCTGAATATTTATTGCGAGTCAAGAGGTGTAAATATTACCCGAGTTGCTCCTGTTACCTTCTGCAGGTCTAGAGATCCTATCCAGTATAATGTGTCTAAGTCTTCCTCAAACATTTTCATGGGATATTGTGATACGTCGAAATTGATCAAATCACTGTGATTACCCATAGTTTATGACGTCTGCGTTAGACTAAGGAGGCTAGAGGGTGTAGTGATACAGTCGTTACGGTTATAGAAGGAAAAATGATTGGTTGTTACAGGTGAAGTAGGGGAAATGGTTGGAATAAACCCACATGTACTGATTTTTTTTCCTTTCTCTTTACATTTCTGGTGCGAGACGGAAGCCCCTTCGCTGATCAGAGCCGTGCGCAAGCACCCCCCCACTATAGTGACTAATTCTATAAACGGAATCGGCTTCTGTTGCATTTTTGGCGCAAGCTGTGTAATTGGCAGGAATTGTTCAGGTTGGGCTTTGGTGCGTTGAGCCGGAGTGGGAGGAAGGAGGTGGGCGGTGTGGGTGTGTTAGGGGTGTCGTCTGGATAGTGGCTCACGTCACCTTCACCCTCCTATGTCGTGTTGCTCAACACTACCTACCTACCAACACACACACACACACACACACACGCACAAGGGCGACACCTTTGCCCTCCCTGCCTCGCACTCCTCACCTTTATTCTGAGACACACCGCTTCCTGTGACCGTGGCATCCATACTACTGCTTGCAGGGTTTGTTTGGAGAGGATCCCATCTGAATGGAAAAGGGGGAATAATTCTGCTTCCACACTCGATGTGGTTACGGTATCTTGACGTTGTGTGGCTGGTTTTCTGACGTAGTGGAGTGTGTGGTGGGTGCGGCGGTGGTGTGACGTAGTGGTTAGTGAAGAACTTGCTTGGTGGATGGTTGTTGGGGTGGGTGTGTCCTGGGTGGTGTCAGACGACCCGAGGGAGTGTTGGGTAGGGGTGGGTGTGTCCTGGGTGGTGTCAGACGACCCGAAGGGGGTGTGGGGTGGGGGTGGGTGTGTCCAGGGTGGTGTCAGGCGACCCGAAGTGGGGGTGGGG
>JAYMFT010413188.1:0-18110 GCA_038088735.1 Panulirus argus | reverse complement strand
TATATATATATATATATATATATATATATATATATATATATATATATATATATATATATACGTATGTATGTATGTATTTCTTCTAGCATAAAAAGCGTCTTCAAACAAAAATACATCAATATATTTAAAAGTACCGTTATTCTGCACGAACCATAAATGAGGTTCAACAAATATCAGAATGTTTACGACGCATGAAAGGTACAAAGGCGTAGCAAATTAGCGTTATTTATGAGGTCCCATGCCAAGCAGCTAATGAAACGGACGCCATGTTTAACATTAAACATCAAAACCCAACGCATGGAGTACAGCGAAGGTGTGACGAGGTAGCGAGAGGCAAGCGACAGCGAGACGATAAACATTTCCCTTAGAGACCAATAATATCGTTGACACGAAAAGCAAAAAGGAAGAGGGACTTCTAAAGGCCACACGGAAAAGATGCTGCTGTAACTGATTACATGGCGTCTCAACATTCCCTTGAAGATAATTACAAAGTTCAAACAGAGTACACAGGGTACTAATGCAACAGCATGGTACACTGACTACCAAGAACTTTATTCAATAAAATAAGAAAATAGTCCACATACAATAAAGTATTCAAAATTTAAACATGACCAACGCGTATTATTTATAATCTCCTTGGTTAAGCAGCTAGAAGGCGGCCTATTTGTCAAAATATTCAGATGACATGATATGGGTCGACATGGTGTGAAAATGTTCTAGGGTTTCCCAACATCATACTTAAATAAAAAAACATTTTTTTTGTCCCACCAAAGTCGAGGGCTCTGCCAAACTGTCGCATCTAAACCCTGACTCACAGAATATAAAAATAACGGTTTACTTCATAAGATAAGAATAATGAAAGGAAAACCAGCATAAACCACACACCACTTAATATAGTTGCCAGGGGTTGCTGTTAAGCAACTGACATAATTTCATTTTTTCTCTTGAATCTGTGTCTTCGGCGCATGCGGGAGTAGTAGTAAACATCAACACACAACAGTACACAAGTCTACACCAGATAATCGTGTTTGACTGATTGTCTAGGCTACTATCGTTTTAAGAGAAACGTAAAACATGATAGAGTAACAAACATTTTACATAATCACACATGCTAAATTTCTACCAAACATTCGTCACTAAGTCTTAAGTTCTCATAATGAAATGAAATACTATGTCACCACACCCTAATTTCTATTATGTGCGATTTGTTACTAAATTTTCAAACATATTATGTAGTGGAATTTACAAAACCTGCTGTTTAAAGGCAATGGATAAAAAGAAAAATTTTCGTTGCGAGATGCTGGAGTTGGATAAAATCAGTTTGAATATAAAACAGTCTCGAACCTCATGACTGCCATGGATTTGTGACTTAAAAGATTGATGACTCTAATTATCGTAAATTACACCCTGTGGCTCAAAGGCTAAATCTCACTCCCAGGCACTTTGACGATGGTTCTCTACGTCACATACGTCCAATCAAAAGCTTTTGATACATCAAAAATTTATAACAGGGTGTGATAACGGAATCTCATCCTAGGATCCTCCTCCTCCTCTCCCCATCAACAGAGGTGTCCCTCATAGCTGTCCTGTCACCTACTTCCTTTCTTCAGCATAAAACCAATTGCACTAACAGGCTAACGACTCAACGTTTCTGCATTCCTCAACTTCCTACAAATCCGCTCCATCCTCTCTCTTGCTCGATCTGCGCCTCGTCTCGACATAATTATAAACGCAGATTTGGGCAAGACATACTAGTGGGGTAGGAAAACCTGATTAAGTCTAATACCTCTAAAACGCAGTATCTACTCGTCTCTCTATAATACTTTAAAACTTTCCCATCTTCTTTGATAAATCTGTAATTTCACCATTCAACGCTATAAGCATACTTGGTACCTGGTATCATTGTACCGTTTAGCCTATCTTGGAAACCCCCATATTACAAAACAGTTAAGTCTGCTTCTAGAAAATAAGTGTTGTGTCCGGATAAATTCTTCTCCTCTGAACAGCTGCTCCAATTATACAAAGACCTAATCCGTGCTTATGCGGTGCGCTGCTCTTGCATCTTGGGAGCAAGCTCCTAGCTATACTTACTTAATAAAGTTGAGTTCATTGCAATCAATTCATAGTTTGACACCAAAAGTTGATCCACTTGCCCTACGCCGAAGCTGTGTTGATTCCCTTTCCCTCTTCCATGATACTTTGGTTTTGGTTTCTTCTCCCGAGAGCTGCCAGCTTGTGTGCTTCCGCTATTGGCTAGACCACGTTATACCTTGCGCCGCAGGACTACTGGGTGACCGTTCGAAATTCAAGGATGTGCTGGTGTGATATTTGTATCCACTAAGCAATGGAACTCCTTTACCATTTCTTTCTTTCCTGACAACAACGCTATACCCGACTTCCTTCAGATTTCTCTTCCTACCTTCCTTATTTCTTCCTCTCTTTAACCCTTTATCACATTTCAATGGAGGCCTAGCATCGAATGGACTTCTGTTCGCAACTGCAGTCTCCAAAACAGAACAAAAAATAGAGCTGGCAGGCCAAGCAACATCACAAAGAAACGCCTTTTGAGAAATTACTCAAGTGGTATCCTATCACACTCTAGGCATTGATTACACGCAAAAAGTAAATATACCATGATAAAGTTAGTAACTTTATTTCCACTCCTCTCAAATACTGGATCTGTGACACACTTATCCGATGAACTCAAAGATCCAACTGTGAATTGCTAAATGTCAACGCATTTACGTAGACATTAAACGTATATTTCGTTACGTAATTTATGAAGTTTACAACTTCATTATCGAATGGAAAACTGGCGGACGACAAAAAAAAAATTAATGAAACGAGTGAAAATGTGCCATAAAGAGAGCATTGAGCAAAGGCTCTGCTTGATGGCTGAGAAAACGAGGACAAGTCAGAACTTGACTAACGAGAGCGCTGGACAAAGACTGCCCAGAAATACGTTTGAGGAGAACGAGTGAAAGGTGAATCAACTCTCCGGAGGCGACCTGACAAGGCCGGGCCAGCAGCGGTATACGATGACCACCTGAAGATGGGACGCAGAGAGGGGAGGTTATGGGCGAGGGTCGCCGGCCTAAATGCAGAGCCACGTAACCACGTGGAGGCTAGCAGTATCATAATATCAACAACACGAGAGGGCGGAACTCATGAGAGGTAGGCAAGGAGGTGGCGACGCCAAGTTACTGGATAAGGGATGTCCAAGGTCCCTCGTGATTCCCCCACCCCAACCCCTCCCTCCTAGACCGTCAGCAACCCCTCCAACACTCCGACTCCTACCAAATCCCCTCCCATCTCCCGGACGGACGGACACACCTTACTGCACCTGAGGACGAATACGCATGGCTGTTTACTGACACCTTAACATATTCCCTTTGTATGTGTGCATGTGTGAATTGCTGTTTGTATGCGTGCTTCCGCGTCTGTCATTGGTGCTTATTACATCAACAACAACAACAACAACAACAATAATAATAATAACAATAGTAATAATAATAATAATAATAATAATAATAATAATAATAAACAATGTTGAATTACCTAAATGCAAAGGCTGAAAATATTTATACGGAGAAGACACTTAAAATCATGGAAAGTATGTTAAAAGTGAGGCGAAACGTTCGTCTATCCAAAAGTAGTGCGACATCTCTTCGTCCACTGGTTAAGTCTTTCCGGTCTTCATCCAAAAGCATCTCTATCACTCTCTTATTATTACTTTTCCTTCGCTTTCCCGTTGACAAGCAACTCTTTTTGCTTCTCTCTTCTCTTCTAACTCATCCCCTCACGATGCTGCTCCTCCCTGTAATCTCTTTCCTTGCACTATGAGGAGCACTTCCCTCTCCAAACACAAGCAATGCGTATGGACCGGATGGCATCAATCCTCGTACGGTCCTGAAGGAGTGTACTTATGAACCTGCGCTTGTGCTTGCTCGTCTTTTCCGCTTGTTTAAAGCCAAAACATTTCCTTCTTGGAAATATGCACCGGTACAGCATATCCCGAGGGAAGGTAATCATTTTAACCTTCCAACCACCGTCCTGATGCTACCCTACAACTTGGAAAGTGACAATAGATCTATTATCACTATCAATCATTGCTCTTATATACAGAGTTACTGCTGCTACTATTAACAGCAGTAGTAGTAAGCATTATAGTAGTAGTAGCAGTAACACTATTAATCCATGGGATAAGGGAGAAAGAATGCTACTTCATGTTAACATTAACGGAGAAAGCATTACCAATACATACATTCCCTGGGTCTAGAAACGGACGAACAGGTACTAAAACAATTATCATTATCAATATCATTACTACAACAAGTACTACTATTGCAACTACTACTTACTACTACTAGCAAAAAGCTACGAGCAAGACAGACATTTTTGTCATTCAGACGTTCATGATGTAACAAAATTAATGTTAAAAATACAAAAGAAAACTGAATCTAAAAAAATACAGGGAAAACATCATCGAATGAAAAACTAAACGGGACTGGGTAAGACAATCATTGTTCATAATTTTCTTTGAAACAGTTTAACACTCAACAAAAAGTGGTTATGTTAATGTGAAACTGATGGCAGCTCCTGTAGGATCAACCTACATACAAGCTGATAAAGCTAACCTTCAACAGAGGATTATGGAGGAAAATAAGAGTAATCTATATGTTCTTATATAACGTACTGGCTGCAAGTTTCATATCCCCTAAACGTCTCACATTTGTTCATGAAATATGCTATCGTGCAATGAAGTAAGCATTTCAGACAAACGACGAGTAGGCATGATTGTAAACCACCAAGGAAGGCACTGAGCAGCTGGCTCCAATTGCACTGTTAAAAGTTGTTGCCAGATTCAAAGGAATTTGTCGTGAATAACAAGTTAGACTTCTTGTTAAAAGGAACTGAAATTTGAGTCGGGAGTGCTGAAGAGAAGAACGTGAAAGAAAAAGAAATAAGAGAATATTAAATGAAGGATCTGGTGCAAAAAGGAGCAGGAAGAAGTCAATTACACAAGAAAGGAGACAAGACAAGCTAATTTTGTGAAGTAATCAGAACCGAAGTGTCGGAGATTGTGTCCAATAACCGGAAGGAAGCCACATATTACAAAACTTGGCCAGTTTACCCGACACAACCCCGGTGACATCTCCGCTCTAAACAGCCTTAATATACCGCAAATCATCTTTATAAATTCTGAGCATGTGACAATAAATTTGGAACTATAAATCATGGACACAGTCTGTGCAGGGTTGTTAAACACAGCTGTGTGATGGTTGAAGTGGCCAAGTTCTTTCATGTGGCTTCCTTCCGTCTCTAGGAAAGTGAATTTGTAAAGCTGATTTATGGAAACCCTGCAGCTACACTATCTGTGCTGGGATGTCAAACACAGCTGTGTCGAGTGAATTTGCTTAGTTCTCCATGTGTCGTTTCCTTCCATTTTTTTCAGGTTACTGAATTGATAGAGATAGTTCAAGGGCACGTTGTAGATCTACGCAGCGCTGCATCCATACAGGTGAGAAAGACGACATAATGCCGTAATGTATACAATACACACTCCAGAAGCCCAGCTGAAGGTACTGTATAATGCAAGTGTGGGAAATCAATACGTACAGATCATAACTGCGGGAATCAAGTATAAAAGTAAGCAATATGTTGGTTTTATCACTGATGAGGTCTTGCGAGAGACAAATCATAATGTATTTGTGCTCTGGTACTTACGAGAACAACTAATCAAAACTGTTCCTGTAAATTTTGATAAATGCACAGAATATTCCTGTATATATTAGAGGTAAGAGTACACGCAGTGGCAAATTATAGGCCACAACATCACTGGTAATAATAAATGTTTTTGGATTCAAATGTCACGTTATGCAGGCAAGTGCTAAGGAAGACACGGAACATAAACATTCAACGTAGAATAAGGAAGGCACCGAATATGCGAAGACTGAAGCCTAACTCCGTCTCTCATGGCCATGGCTCTTCAAGGCCTATGTTACGGTACCTCCGTATTTATACCATCATCCTCATGATACTGCATATTTGACTTATAAGACTATACAATGTTTACGTCAAGACCAAACGACTTTGAAGCTACATCTACATTACTAATACGCTGTATGTACGAATATAATCGCCACTCATCTTCCATGGCTCTATGTACAAGGTATTATTACCTTCTTACGCTAAAGATAAACTTCTTGAATACTGTAGAATGAGAAAAAAAAAAATCCAAAATAACAATGGATTGTGCGGAAAAAAAAAGGAATTTTTCTTTTTGAGAAAGCGAGGCATGAAGACCAGAGATATGGTACGGACATATGTCGATGGAGACTGCACGAGTTTCGTGAGAGGTAAATAGGTGGTGGAGAGACGCAGGTTGGTCTTACCTCCGTACACCTAACCTAGCTTTGGTACCCAACCCATAAGGCAAACTTAACCATCGAGCGTAATCTTCCTCCGCTATCCTACAAAAAGCTTTCTCTCTTTCTCTCTCTAAATATTTATTCTGTTTTCCTATTCATGTATCAATACAAATGAAGCAAAGATGGTGAAGGAGGATGCCGAACAGCCACGCAAAGACCAACATAAGAATTAACACCTGAAGTTTCGACCATGACGCAGAAGGAGCAGCAGCGTCCATACCAATTAATGCTTGAGCCTGCAGCAAGCACACATGGAATACCTAACGATGTGCTAATCAGATCTCTCTTGATTCGTTGGAACGACTCCCTGGGAGGCCATCCAAGGCTACCTTCCACCCTAGTGACGAAAACTGAGAACTTGTCGTACTCCTCATAAATCCTCAAGCAGAACTTTAGTGCGTGCACGACGGTACGACCCTAAGGAATTATGGGGTAGGACTCTAACCCTCAGGGATCTATTCAAAGGCAAGACAGTCTTATACTAAAGGGTCTACGTATCGCCTTCCCTCAAAGATCGCACCATCGTCGTGCTCACATGTAACACAAGCATTACTGTGATGGAAACTTATACATGCCACATCGGTATAATCTTATCAAGCCGGGTTAAAAGCATCGACAGTCGCACTACGTGATAAAGGCATCATGACCATTGAAACAGTTTAGGCAAGCTCATCACCACTGTCGCGAAACCTAAGAAAAAGAACAGCTTTAAAGTCACACCACCACAGAACAGCATCACTCAGTCAGTATCTTACGCAACAATAGTCGAGTCATAACACCAAAGACGAGCATATCACTTTCAGTGCTTAAAACACATGAAGTAGCCAAGCCATAACTCTAAACACGGGCATCACTTACAGTGCATAACACATGCAGTGTTGTCGACAACACCACCACACCCCAAGCGCTACTGCAGCAAAAACCTTGCTCTCTCCAAGCACATCATCATCACTAACAAATGTAACGCCAAAGGAAAATATTCCAATGTCCTTGCTGACCCGAGATTGCGGACACAACAATACACCACTGGGGTATTATCTCAAGTGAATACACCTCCGGGGTATTATCTCAAGTGACAAGCGGCACGGAGGGGTTGTCGCGCAGCAGACAGTGACCCCGAGCGGCATGGAGATGAGAGGAAGCAGACGCAGGTAGTCGAGGGGGGGGGGGGGAGGAAGGGAGGGAAGGAGGGTGCACCATGAAGTGGGTATGTCTGGACTCCCGAAGCGACGACGCCATTGGACCAGCAGCTACGTGTCAAAACAAAAAGAAAACGGAGGCGCGCAAAACAATTCGTCCAAACTAGGTTAATGTATTGGAACAGAGTGCGTCAAGGTACGAAACGTGGTGGGGGTGGGGATGGTAGGACATGGTGCCAAGTCTTAGGCGGAGAGAGAGAGAGAGTGAGGGGGAGTCTGGTTGGCTAGGCTAGGCTAGGCTAGGCTGGCTGGCTGCGGAGTGCATCAAGGCCAGGCTTTGTTACGTCCTGCCCTCCTAGACATCGCGCCGGCCTGATGCCCCCCCTACACCCCCACCCACCTTACATAACCAACTCGCCACGATCATACGCGAAGAAGTACCGCCAGGGTATCATTATCTTTCCGTTATACCGTCAGTCCTAACAGCCAGGGATACTGAACGCAATAGAAGTTACAAATGGATCCTTTGACAGAGGTGGTTCGCAAAACAGTAAGAATGCAACATCTTGAACATGCTAAACTGTATAAAAAAAAACTAAAGAGCAAAAATAACAATACTATCAACAAAGCACCATCATTTCCAAGATTACAATTCATAAACATCATACCTGGGAACAAGGAGGAAAGAATATTATCCAAATATCTCCTGCGTGTTGGAGTTCAGGCAACTACGAGGGATGGAAGCGAGAAGGGACCTGAGGAAACCTACCCCTACAGTATTATCACTCCAAAAGCAGTCGAGGAAGGTACAAAAGCAGTTGTCAAACGTCACATGTGTCAGCTGGCGTGGAACAAAGCGTGGCAGCCTGACAGAGAAAGATAAAGCATGATACGTCACCCCCTCTCCTGCAGCCAGCCACTCCAAGCCACACACACAAACCACCAGGCGCGCACACCGCCAGGAAGTGAGCCCCGAGACCCACGCCACACAGGAAGTACCCCAACCCAACAGCGGCAAACTATGCGGCTCCATAAGGGAGGGGGTCATCATCCCCACCCTTTTCTGAAACCGCAACCAGCCACAACAACGACCTATCCACCTCAATTAATCTTCACCAACGCCCTCTCATCAAAACTTAGGCGACCTGATGTCACTCCCCTTATCTTCCCCACCATCATCACTACTCTCTCATTCTTCTCAGTATTGTGATCATCCCTTATTCTCCTTAATACCTTCATCAGCCTACCTTTCTCCCTAAGATCACCCATAACAATCTCATCTCCCCACAGAACCTGCACTGTGCCTAAGAAGAAATGACTCTTCCACACTCCCAAGCCCAAACATGTCTCATACACTGTCACATACACAGCGTTCCCATCACACCCTTTGTCACACTCGTCAACCTCATCACCCCATGTCACAATCATCACCAAAACAACAACTGTCACACCACAATCGTCGCCCACAGCACCTCACGTCTTTTTGAACATCTTGTGGTAACTTGTACCAGCACAAATATATGATGCTCTTACAAAATCCTCCTTACACTCAACGCCACAGGCAACATAAAACTTGGTGAGCCTAACTAGTAAACACCTCAGTTAAATCTTGGAAACCGAGAAATGCACTGCCATAACTGAGAGCCTGCAAAGTTTATGGACCCTGCGGGGCTTTACCCGTGTCTCTAAAGGGATTAATTTCACGACGACGTTGATGTATCAGCCAGGGTAAGGAGCAAAGCCCAGACCATCTACACGCTGGATAACCAGAGTGGATCACGAAAGAAAAAGTAAATGTATAACATTATTTCACAGGCTATGACAACAGCACACAATTCATGGATGTAAGTGCAGTCCCAAGGATTCAAGGGGCAACAATGCAAGCAAGACACACCTCATCAGAAGCCACATGTCATACGTATATATATATATATATATACCTATGGGGACATCTTGGTCTCATTGTAATCCAATCCGTAAACACAGAAAAAAGTATATATATATATATATATATATATATATATATATATGCAACAGCTGTAGCACCAGAAGACAGAGTAGCATGTCGATCCAGCTGAGGTATAAATATAGCTTTGCAGTCCTATCCACACGCCCGTCGCGCACACTGAGTCTGTGTCATGAATATATTACCGGCTCCAAAAGATATGAATAATACTAATACTAATACTGCTACTACTACTAATAATAATAATAACAAAAGATAATGAATGTAAACACAGGGTGTTTGAGCCTAGTTACCTCGTCCAAACACACACTGTATTCCATTTTAGCCCTGCCTGCCGGTTAGGAGGCTCCATACTTCATGAAAATAACATTATAACTGACCCTGCAACCTTGCTAATCTTAAACTCGTCCATTGCCACACTGCTCCTAGAAACATCCTGATGTCTGAAGTACACCGCAATCATGGCGTTTACCATTTCGTCATATATCAAGATAACTTGATTAGATAATGAGAAATGTATCCTTCCGCGGCCCAAGCAACGAAGTGACGTCACTGAAACCTGTAAACGAAGAAATATCCAGGGATGTAAACATTACCATAGCAACCTAACTACGTGAGTCTAAAGCCAATATAAATGATAATGAGAGGCACAAATCCTGAAGACAGTACTGATAATGATCTATCTTCCTTCGCATATATTCCGTCTTCATATAACACGCATCGAATGTTATTCACCACGAAAGAATCTTAATACAGACCATACCCCCAAAAATCTACATGGTTTTCACACCTACGCCTGATTCAGGTATGTCAGTAATATTACAGACCTACTGAGAGGATAATACTAATATCATGACCACATCCTCAAGAGTGTGAGTGGGTGGGGGAATTGCAAAATGGAATATTTCAGCAATTCCCCAAAAAGTCAACAATTTCCACCAAACCATCTAAGTGTGAAAGAATTTTATGTTGTCAGAGTTATAAAATCAAGGAAAACCTCCTATACATGAAAGACAAAATGAGAGAAATATTGGAAAGCTAGAATATGTGCACAGCACCTTGAAATAGCCCGAGATCATGACGCTCCTACTTTTCCTGTTTTACCGAACGTCAATTGATAACTGCATTCCAAAAGAATCCTCTAACGAACCTCTACTAAACTCTTCACCTGTAACTCGTCTCTTTAATAAACAATAAACAATAAAGAACACATTCACAGCTTTATCTCCAGCCACCTGGACCTCGTATTTTTTTTTTGTTTTTGTTTAATCAAAATAAGCCCGAACCGTCAACACAGGAGGCACTAAATTTTCAACATCAGAGCCACACACACCAGAGAACAAGGTTATACGTCAAGGCTATACGGTTGAGAGAGTGATTTCCCAGCATCTTGCATAAAGGTTATAATTACGTCAGATTTTCGCTACTTCTATACAAGGTAAGGTATAGAAGAACCCTTTAACTTCCATTGAAAACCTGTAACTGTATATACTTCCATGGAGTGATACACTCTAAATCTAAAATTTAAAAAGCAACAAAACACGCCACCAATCAAAACCCACGTCATAACCAGCAAACTTCCACGGACTGAAACGCCTTGTCAGTTATATCTAAGAGGCAACAAACGACACTCCAGTAGCTATTAACAACATCTGCGTTACCAAATAAACTTTCAATATAGATCACAAGTGTTCTGAAGGACGACATAAAACGGACGATATGAAAGGTATAAAAACGTTCCCCGCCGGCTGCCAGGTGTCTTCCTACCCCTTCCTGGAAATATGACAAATGGATTTACATCTACACTATATTTCACGATTCTACCTCTGCAACAATGTACTATGTCTTTCTGTAATTGAGCAGTTAAATACAAAGTTAATCTACGTGACTTACAGTATAATAATAATAATAATAATAATAATATTATTATTATTATTATTATTATTAATATATAATAATAGTAATAATAATAATATTAATAATAATAATAATAATAATAATAATAATTATAATAATATCAATAATAACAATAATAATAAAAATTAAAGGAGTATACTAACAATAACATCTGTGAACAACGAAGCCGAAAAGAGCATGTAATTCTGATCAAATACTACTGATGTCGAGAGCATTTAAGACCATATTGAACTGCAAACACACTTGGGAGTTGTTCTTGCTTTTTGACATTTTAACTTATCGAAAGTTAACTTAGATGACTTTCTCCAAAAACCTCAGGTAATGAAAACAATTTGACACATTCCCTTGGACACCTGAAATTTCATAAATGTATATGAAAAGTGCAAGGACATTTTAGTTTTTCATTTTCTCATTTCAGAGCAGCGGATTGGAATATACTGAAGACTGTCAACACTGGTGGCGTCTGGTGTAATACATTACTGTTCTTGGAAATTCCATCATGCATGTCCATTATTTAATTATCTCAGAAAAGGATTCTGGTAGACTGTAGTTCTGGCTATAGAGATGATACGAAAAATTCAACTGTAGATGATAATTATCGACACACCATGTAAGAGTTTTTAGTGAAGGTGATAAATACATGATCTTAATCAAACCTTATCACGTGTGCAAATGAATATCTGGATACGTCGTTAACCTTTAAGCTGTTTTCCAATGTTATGTACATCATCTAATGTGGCAGCAACGAAGATGGATGGTCTTTTCCTCAAAAGGCAACAATAAAGTTCTTCACTCATTCATTATTATGCACCTTAACACAAAGAGAATGGTACGTCAAGCTCAAGCCTGTTTATAGAAGAAAATGTCGCTTGTTCTTCACAGAAGGCAAAGAGCTCTACAGACTTGCTGTGTAAGGAAAGGAAAGACTCAGACATCGAATTCGTTAATCCTCAAGTTGCCAACGCTTATGTGATATCTGTGGGATCCAAGCGTAACTCGCTTCTCTCAATCTATCGTGTTATTATGATTTGATCTTTTCTGGAATTATCATTTTTCATGTGGGTGAATCATGGTTTACATCTAGAAATTAAACTGCATACCTCTGTTAAGTGACAACTAAGGAAAAAATAACACGATATAGATGTCCTGGTCGGAAAACATAACCTTGGAGAATTAGTCGCACTAGATGGCACGCTACATCGCAATCCTGCCTTGTGATCAACTTGGCTTGGTAACTCTTTGGCTTTTTATATGCTGGTGAAGCAGGTTAACTTCAGAGCCCTTAAATGAACTTGGATTTTTTTCTAACTTAGCTGGCAATTTATAACTCCGTACACTTGGTACTAAGTTTCAGAATAACTGCTCCAAGGAGACTATGTGACCACTTTTTATACTATTTGTGTTTAACGTAATTTTCGAGAAGATTAACTTTTTATAGGCAGTGTTTAAGTTTCAAGTAATTGTATGTCTTAACACCTGTGAACTGCATGAACCGTTTGAATTAAATCTCTTCACCATCAACAACAATCCTTAGCAACAACATCGGTTGTCATCGGGCCATCGCCACGCTCCTTCGCCTAAGTTGAGCATTATATGTGAACAAATACAGATGCCGTATTGACCACGCAGCATGGAAAGATGGGGGAAAGAGGTGCTGGAACAAAGCAACATCGCAGGTCAACGCTTCAAGGGACTCAGTTCCACCTACGCAGCCATCCACCACAGGCAAAAGCCTGGCTACGGTAGGAGTAAAGCTCCCTCTTAAAAGGTCGAGGCGATGCATCTTACATGACGCTGAGACTTGTGTCAACACTTCGGTACAGTACGCACAAACGTACCACCCTTACAAAGAAGGGAAGATGTTAAATATCATCCTGGTATGTGTAGTTAACCCTAGTATCGCCCCAGTTAAGGAGTGTTAATGCAAGAACGGCCCTCGGACGGGAAGGTGTTAACCTAGTAGCGCCCTTGAACTGGCAACTGCTATCCCAAGGACAGCTCCTTCTCGAGCAGATGTACCAGAGCACCGGTCCTGTACAATCAGGTGCTCCAAAACACCGTTCCTCAACAGCCAGGTGTCAACCTGAATGCCAATCATGTACGAATGTGAAAAATAAAAAAGATAACATTTGAATTGTCTCTCCCATCAGGGAAACATTAACACCCGAGGTTGATAACTGTGCTTGTAATAAAAACATTACCACCAAACCCTAAAACTAACATCGTAACACTAAACCTAAGCCTACAAAACGCAAAATAAAAGACAAAGCTGAGGAGTTAACGACAGAGCGTCTGAGAGGGTGGTGGTTAGGGGTGAGGGAGTGAGAGGCGGGTGGGGGTGACGCGAGGGAGCGAAGTATTTCCTGGAATTCTAACCTACAACAACCTATGAAGCGCAACTTTACACCCTCCATAACTCACATCTGAAACCGTATTTACAATAACACCATCTACAGCTACACCAAAATGCACAAGCATCACTATGTGGATAAGTATTAAGCCCATGTTTTTATACCGAGGTTACGGTACGGCTTTTATTCATGCAGACGCAGTTGGCTAAGACCCCGATACAATGATACAGCTTTTTTTCTCAAAGAGTTCTACTCAACTTCAGCAACTCATCGGCTGTTTCAGTAAAACTTACTTTATAAGTGAGCTCTGCTTGGTGAATCACTTCAAGCGAGTACAAATAAGTAATGACGGGTGTTCTGTAGGGAACTCCATTCATTCATCCCTTGCAGTTTAGTCACCAAAGAGGGCACGTCACAATGCATGTCTGCAGCAGACATAGTGTTGACACTGGTGTTGTAGACATCGTCAGTAATGACTGATATATAACACCCTCCTCTACTGTTACGTGATGCAGCAATGCTGACTGGTGCAGTCGGCAAAATGCCAACTGGTGCTGCAGACTCGATGTTCACCCTGGTCCTGCAGCCATCGTGAGGGATGACATTTGTATCAGCCTTCATCAGTGCTATCACTGATGCTTTTGTAATGACTGATATGGCAGGTCGTGTTGAATGGTCCAGCAAACGGAATGTTCACACTGGTCCAACAAACACTATCGATGATAACATTTAACATCACCTTTGTTAACAATAATGTATTAGTGCTGAGCGTTGCAGTAGACGCAAGGAAGGATGACTGGTGAAATATGTAGTGAAGCGTAAAAGGCACACTTACCACAGGTATAATAAAAAGGACATGGTGATAAAATAAAAGGGACATGGTGGAACAGATATCATGTCAACCGATACAGCAGCCAGTCAACGACATCGGAGTATCAGTTACTTCAATGGTGACATTGATGCAGCGGATACAACGCTGGCTGGAGCGGCAGGCATCATTTATGATACTGTATTGTAGCACACATCAATGGTGAATGACTGGGGCAACATCAATTATTGGTGGTGACAGGAGATTCAGTGGTCGACCATTAAGTAGCAAACACAACATGCAACAGACATCATTCTGCTTCTGCAGGGTTAAATCCACCCTCAAACAAGCTTTGCGCTTGGAACAATACCTAAAGGCAGTGACTGGAAACCTCAATTGATCAAGGTTAGCACTACTTCGACAGACAAAAGCACATCGTTTCGTAAGAGGCAGAGACAAACTCGTTTCAGTTCAACAAAATATCACTGCACAAGAAGTTGCTTCTTAATAATTCTACATTAGGTTATGATGATAATGGGATTTATGTTAATTGTACCGCACTATACCGAAGGGCTATCACATAAAATCAATAACAATATTTCTCTAAGAATGACACGGCCAAGCTACGCGAACAAGAAAACCTGACAAAATGAAATGCGTAGATCTACATGTCGTAACGTCAGCTGTGCTCACATGCATACTAAGTGGAAGAAGAAAAATCTTGAAGACCAAACATGTCGGTCGGTGGTAATGATCCCAACAGAAGAGACATACTGCAAATCATAAATGGATAATTATGGAAAACCTTGTTCGCAATCTATACCAGAACTAAAATTAATTCCATGTAGCTATGAAAGGCACAGAAAATTAAAGAATATCACTAGAATTACGAAGTGCTTTACCTGGAAACACAGTTGAACTAAATATTCAAAGCCTAAAACAGTTTAACGAGTATCAAAAACAGTATGAACCACCCAATGAGGTGGCTTCAAAAACTGGATAAATACTTAAAGTGTGTGTAACTGACCAGACAAATTAGAAATAGTAACTAGAACTACGGATCGCAGCCTGAATCTGCAGCTTTCTCTCTCTAAATTTAGTCATGGTTAGCGACACTAAAACCACAACAACGTGGAAGCTAGTAATTTTTTGTGGCGTTTTGTTATTTATGGGTTTAAAGGAAATCTTAAAACTCGAAATACGCCGTCTCCTCACTTTGTATATGCCTGCGCTGGTTTAACCTAAGAGAGCTGTTCATTGTGCACATTAATGGATAACTGGATCTTCTATCTGGGCTCAGAAACTTCATGGGAACTATGCGTTTCATGTTTGTGCTGCTGTCGCCCTGGTGGTAACCGCCCTTAGCAACCAACTTGCCCCTTCTACTTATTCCCAGCGACCGGCCGATGTCGCTGACCAGCACAGCCGGACGTCATCAGAAAACATTCCCACCATGTAGTTAAACTGCACTTGAAAGCCAATGGACTTGAATCATGCTCATGTGGATATCTTCGTTTCAAGCTACTGTAGTAACCAGAGCAGCGGAGTTTGTGGGTTTGCTTTGGTGACGCCACAACTACACAGTACCTGGCTTGAGTTCAAAAGAGAGCGGCCAATGCTCCCTCCGCAGGTCACCACATCGATGCAAGATGTTTTTCTTGTTAAAATCATAAGAGAACGTCTTAAGCAATGCTACGTTAACAAGGATGATTACCAACCACACAGTACGTGTCTTGTCTCTTTCCCTCCTTTCCAGCTTACCTGGGTTTAGTTCAATCAAGTGTACCATTTCTCACCTCTGTCAAATTCAAATCTAAACTTAGGATTTGTAATTTCTTCAATATGACATTCCACAGAAAACGCACTTTTAAAATTAGAATCTGGGTACAATAGCATACACGAAGACACAAAGCAGGGGTTCGCTAGCCGTCCTCAGCAGCACAAACAAGTTGGAGAGTTCCCTCGCAATACATTGGCTTCGGGGACACCCACTTCCCTCTATGGTGAATATTCTATTTGGTACCCGTATAAACTGCTAAATCAACCCCCATCCTCCACTAATTACCTACACATGATAAGGCTGCGATATACGTACTTAGTCGTGTGAGTTAAAGACCTCACACTCAAAGATAACTTCTTTTTTCCAGTGATATTACACTGTCCTCGATAAACGCTAGAGAGAGAGAGAGAGAGAGAGAGAGAGAGAGAGAGAGAGAGAGAGAGAGACGTACTGTAAGAGCATCAGTCGTCAAACTGCACCTCCACAATCTTCCAATTATTCTCTAATTCAGCAAGGCAGACCCAACCAAACGGTTGTGTAATTGTATCTGGGCCTCGAAGCTTTTAGCTCTCCAGAACGGCACAAAGGAACTATCGAACCCACAAAGATGATAAGTTGGGTGCTGAGCACATTTGAAAACCAAGGAATCCCGACCGATGATAATCCTACATAAGCAGTTGCTCCTTCCCTGTTGGACCTTAGAGCACCACGCTGAAACCAGATGAAATTTGGGTCAGGTTTCTGCTTAGCTAAGATGTCTCCAAAGCCAATTCCCTGTCAGCATCAACTAAAGCATTTATATTTCAGAGAGGACTCAAGCTTTCACGTCATATCTTCGATACATGTAATTAAAGTACGATTCAGGGGGTCGTCTTACACAGCTAGGCTGCGACCAAACTTCCGTGATGAAATCCTAAATGCTGGTCCACAAGGATCTCTGTTGCTTCTGTTCTCCATTTATCATATAACGCTGTGCAACCTGGCTAGTCTAAAACTTTCAAGGAAACCGTCTGGTTCTTTCTGGAAGATGTTCAGGGGTCCTTACAATAGAGTTCCTTGTATTTACAGGCAGTAAGGTTGAACAGGACGTCTAGACCTTTGACATTTATGCTATCTTCCCTCGTGTCTCCCTGAGCATCTCCGCTTTTTGCTGGATTAAATTTGCACATTCTGTCATTCCAGAAAGGAATTATAGTTGCATGCAGATTAGAGATTAAGAGCCTCCCAGGATTTTCCATGTGTAAACTGTAATGTATTTCTCTCGCCTCCGTTCTCATAAGCTGTAGTAAAGCCTAAATGCGTCCCAGTAATTCACGTTCTACTAAACAAATGCCGGCAGTTGAGGATCTCCAAAATTGCCGAGTTTCGCATCATTCCGGCCTAACCCATTAAAGCACGACGACACTACCCTTGGGCATGATGACCTGACCTTTGACCTGATCCCTAGAGGTCAGGTTAAAGGTAAAGCCATCATATCTAAGGGCTGTATCATGCTCATTAGTCGCATACCGTCGTGCATAAGAGTCGTACCGTTGTGCTCATGGGTCATAGCTCGTCGTGCTCTTGAGCTGTACCGTAATCTTCTGTCGTATTGTCGTTAGCAAAGGATTAATACGGTGATGTTAGCTCAGCAGTATTGCAGTCGAGAGGGAGAGAAAAAAAAAAGTATCTTAAATGGTCCTGCTTCCCCCGTATTCTGAAAGCCGTCCTCACAAGTT
>JAYMFT010413187.1:0-33224 GCA_038088735.1 Panulirus argus | reverse complement strand
ATACTGGGGTCGACATGCTGTCAATGGACTGAACCAGGGCGTGTGAAACGTCTGGGGTAAACCATGGAAAGGTCTGTAGGGCCTGGATGTGGATTGGGAGCTGTGGTTTCGGTGCATTATACATTATACATGTATATGTATGTACTGTGCATATATGTGCATGTATGTATATATGTGTGTATGTGAGTGAATGAATCTTTCTTTGTCTGTTTCCTGACACTACCTCACTAATGCAGGAAACAGCGATCAAGTATAATGAAAAAAAATAATAAAATAAGAACTGTACTTATAATGTACAGCTTATATGCTTGTAAATTAATTACACATATGCAAATTCAAGATATTACCTTGCATGAAATGAAAGAGAAAAATATCACTATGCTGAATGAGATACTGTAAATAGGTATGAAGTATGAAACACTTTTAGTCTCATAGTTTTCTGCAATAAAGTTTTGGGTCTATGATGGGTATTCATTGTGAACAATGATGATCATGTCCACAAGACCTTTAAGTCATTTGAATACTGTTCAGACCTCTGCAAGGTCCCAGAAATACTGTGATTGACAAGTCCTTTATCCATAATCATCCTTACTTGTTTGCTGCTTCCGATGATATGAAGACATAATAAGATCCTAGGTTGTTTGCAATGGCTTAAAATGAAAATAATCTGAGGCCTGTCTATGTTTAGACAGAGACCATGCATTCAGCCACAATGCTACATAAATGAACTAAGACTAATCTCTCCCTAATAGATATCATTCAACCCAGCAATGAGAGATGGCAAGCATTAAAACTAAATAACATTTTCAATGGATTACTGGTAAGCAAAAATTTGAAAATATATATTTTCTTTAAACTGAATTTCTTTATAACATTAAATATACCAAAACATACAATCTATATTAAATACTTAAATAGAGTCATTCGGCCAGTGGTAGTTATAACATATATTAATAGGCTATCACTTCTATAAGTGCATAGATATAATACCTTTTTTAATGAGTACTAAGTTCAGCAAAAAGTGAATGTTTACTGAATAGTAATAATACAAGTTTAGGCTAAAATATGTTTTACTTTCATCTTTGGATAGTTTGCTGGGAAGAATTATATCTCGACAAAGCCACAATGACACGCAGGACATGATACCATATTCCAGCATAAATGGCAAGATCAGATGATGTGGATTCTTCGGTAACGATGCTTGGAAAAAGATAATACCAGTCATTTGCATTCCTAATGTGAATACAGCTGAAATTATATTGATACCATCATCTGATCTTATCAACAGTGAGGAGAAAGAAAGATCATGTATACATACAAGTATTTAATTTATCATAATACTATATTAAACCATATGATAATGAGGAAGAGTTGGATATTGCATTTAGGGACAAGAAGGAGAAAGACAGTTTACTGTACCCAGCACCCACAGACAAGCCATAATACCACCTCACCCTTGCCACCACCAACACACATGCAATCAATACTTTATACATTACTGAATTCAGAAAGACAAAATGTCAGCATAAAAAGTGATATACAAGGATATACATAATACATAATTTCATTATCTATATCTACTGGCCCACTGAAAACAGTTAGCTACGTATTCACCCAAACTAAACACAAGAATAATTATTGGGAACTAGAAAAATAACTAAAACATTATGAATTATAATGAAGGTGGGAGATGATGAAAATAAAGAAACCAAGTTGAAGGTATTTTCAAACTTCCATGGGTCATATCATGCTGAACAAAAGAGAAGCATCCTAAGCAGTTAATGCACAATGCTTAAGTGGAAAACCACTTATTTCAATAAAACTACCTGATATGAAAATGAAAATTACAAGTTTTATGATAATCCATAATCAGACCTGCCATAACTATGATTATGCACAGACACATTGTCTGTTGCCCCACTCTTCCAGCAGTCCAGTCTGGAGTAATGACTCTAGACGACCCTGACGATGTGGCAGCTGCAACGACCTCCCCAGAGCACCAGAGGGGCTGTGACAATGCTTTGGTTGTATTTCACAGGACTTGAAATAAAATCCACATGACCAGCTCTTTGTGTATCAAAAAATCAATAGAATCCCGAATATTACTTTGATTTCATATTTTTATTCCTCTTTCAAATTTAAATTTTAAATGATCTTTATTTTTTCATATCCAAAAGGAAAAGGTAATGGTTTATAGCTAATCTATATATCATTCCTTTTCTTCTATGATATAATTCCTGTATTCCAACATTAAGAAAAATGTATATCAAACTGCATCCTGTGTAACTACAGTCTAACAAAATTTTACTGGCTATTGAAAATGAGAAGGTTAATCATGGATTCTAAAGTAAAGAAGAAATTTTTGTGCTCTAATAATCTGGGGAGAATTTGTGCTCTGCATGCACCTTTATGTCACATTAGTATCCTAATGTAAATGGCTCTTGCAGAACGCATTGCATATGAATTTAGTTTGGCTCAGTTATCTGACATTGCTTAATGTTGTTTGCAAATGACCCCAGAAAGGAACATCCTAAGTACAGCTATAAAAAAAGTTTGTCATGTAGTACCTATTACTGTTATACTCGTCAATAACAAGGTATTTACCCTAAGAAAAAGCAATGAAGAGCTATACAAGTGCTAACATAAAACTGGAATATCAAGTTCATTAACTAATTCTTGTGCATGGAATGGGTTACAGGATTCTCTGTTGATTGCACATCCTCCGAAGCAGATAGCAGCTTTAACTCTACATAATAAGGACATTCTTCTTTCTCTGAATTATATGAACAAACTAAAGCTATATCTTGAACTGGAATATAATTGGTGAAGATTTCAGACATAACTGATATCCAGAAGTCAAAAATGTTTTTCAAGTAATTATTCCCATAAACCTGCTAAACAACCTCATTCATCAAATCCACATGACATCTGACCTAGTGGCATACATATTGTAAAGGAAACATAATGAACACCTTTCACTAGAAGTCTTACATAACCTGAGCCATGAAATGAGTCTATGAACAGTTCATTCTCCAGGACTGACAGCTGTCATGACCACTGCACCTAATATCATGCTATGATTAACTAATCAATAAATATATGACACTCCTAATCAATCAAAACTGAAATCAGGAGTACAATGAACTATATACCATATGATAATGTTAACATGATAAATGAACATCACTAACCACAATACTAGTCTAGTAGCTTATGCGTGGCACTATTAAATGTACTGAGCCTTTGCCATCAATCTAATGTACATAATTCAACGGCACTGATATTTATAAATCATGAGACTTTACATTGCTAATTTGATGAAATACTTCCTAAAACTAACCTTGGAAGATTTTGCCATATCCCAACTAAATATTCTACAATCTTGTTCATTTCTACCATTACAGAACATATATTCAAGCTATTCTACTTCCAAAATTATGAAGATAAAACTTAATGACAACAACTGTTGAAACCTTTTTTTAAATTATGATCTTGAAATTCAAATGATCTTGATTAAAAATCTTGATTTTACACAATACCTCACAAGCAGAATGAGATATATTAGAGCAATTCATTAGCTGAATTTAAAACTTACTACTTCATCAATTTTGTCACTAAATTAACTGATGCAAAAGTTGTCATAGGAACCTGATTTGTATTTAAAAAAGATTACATTATATTAGATATAGGTTGCAGAATGTTGACAAAGGGTAGATACACAATCTCATCCATCTGAACTATACTTTACATAAAGCTGTACCAAGGACGACCCATAATTACTTTGTGATACGGGAGATGAAATTGGCGACAGAACAAAAATTATGCCTTTATTAAAAATAAAGAAAATTACAGGGGATGAAAGGATCATAAAGAAAAGTATATATACAAAAATTTCAAAAATGATAAATAATTTATTAAAACTCAAGAACATAAGGAAGAAAGAAACTGATAAATGCATGAAGTATTGTTCTTGTAAAGCTGTACCTACTAAACCCACGAGACAAGAAATGATCAGGCCAGTTTCTCGAGGGATACGTTCCTGGACGCATATCTGGTTCAACATGTGGTGTAGCAGGGTGAGGAGGGGCTTGCACTACTATTGCAGACTCTGGCCACCAATTAGTTGGCCTTTGGTATTTGAGATGACCAAGAATCTGATCAAGACAAATATCAGGCTCAGAAGCTATTCCATGCTCAGAAAAGTAATGATAGAGTGGCAATGAACGATAGATAAACAAACACTAAATGCACAAAAATGCACTAAAATATTGAGTAAAAATAAATCTTCTATACAAAAGCCATCTTAAAGTAAAAATGCTGGACTAAAATGGTGTGTATGGGACAGATTATATACAAACATGAACAGCTCATGAGCCTGGCTTTGCATGTGGTGTGTTGGGTACAGCCTAAAGCCTACCTGGGCCCACTTTAGAAACCCCTTACAAGGGCATCATGGTAGTACTGGTACTTACAACAGACACCAGTTACTACCTACACAGAGTATCCATCTCCTACATACAACATTATATGCTGTGTCGAGCATAAACAGGTGTTTGGTAAATTACAGAACATAAATTGTTAAGGATCACAGGGGCCTTGCAGCCCAACGTCTCTGATGCCCCCTTCCCCCGCGCCCCATTGGTATTGGGGGATCTAGGGCTTGATGTGTTTGGCGCGGGGGGTTTGGTCAGGGCCGCCACGTTCCTGTTACCACTGATGGGTCAGCAGCATTTCCATTATCATCACGGCCACATGGTGCATTGGAAAGTAATGATTTGGAAGGCTGAGGTATGCGTGTTGCAACAGCAGATCGTACTTTTGGTGCGGCAGGTGGTTGGTAGTTGAAGGGAGGAACAATAGCAGATTGAGGTGGGGACCGTACTCGTCCATCCTCTTCAACTACAATAAAAGAACCAAGGCGAGACAGTCGTTTTGCCCGAGCTTCACTGTCTTCCTCCATTTGACCAACATGAGTACCTGGAGGATGAGTAGCTGGTCGCTGACGAAGTTGTACCGTATCTGATGACCGACTACTTACTTCTCCTACTCGGGCACGTGTTGGACTTACCAAACAGTGTGGACGAGGATCAACAGGAGTAGTGGCTTCTGAGGGTGGAGAGGACCGAGTATCCCGACCCCTAAGTTTAGCTAATTTGAGCCCTAAGCGGGTTCGGCTCTTTCCAGTATCACCACTTCCACCATTCCCTCCATTGATAGGCAATTTTTCGTACGTGGAGCTGCGTACAAGGGGCTGTGGTGAGGATTCCTTGGCAGCAGATTTAGAATTTGATATCCATATACGACCATCTTTTTCCTTCTCTTTTGGTTTAGTCTGTGCACGTTCCACTTTCTTCCACAAATTAGCAATTCGACTAGTCACTTCCTTCTTTACAGTTGTCTTTTTGGGAACATCATGACGCCACTCAGCCATATCAGATGAAGTAGGTGGGCGAGCATCACGTGTCAAACTAGCTGACTTATGCTGAGGAGGTCGGCCCTTTGTAGGACTTAAATCTTGACTACCACTCTTTGGTATACCAGTGCGAACTCCTGAACCAGGTTGTGCGACTACAGGACTAGGTTGCACTATGTCTCGCCTTAATCTTGGTTTGGATAACCCTCGAGTAGCAGGAGCAGTTTTCTTAGTTTCTGAGGGGATATTACGTTCAGGACTGAGTGGTGTATCACTGTCGTCTTTTGTAAATGTATTCTGACGGTGCAGTGGCTTTGGAGTATCAGGTCCAGGTCTTGCAAGTGATTTTGATCGAGCTGGCCTGGTAATGGTACGGGATCCTGGGCCTAAGCGAGGACTGGAGCCTGCACTACTACCAGCTGAAGAACCTGTAGCTCTTCCTGTTGGACTGTCCTCTCCACTGCTACCCCCTCTTTGGAGATTGGATGTCTGACGCAATGCAGATGCTCTTGTTGCACGAGGAAGCTTTGGTGATGATGGTTTGACTGGAGATGCAGAACTAGGACGGGGTGGGGTGGGCTTCACTGGCATTGTTCTTGCTGGGCTTGCAGTGGCATTTGCAGAAGGTTTAGAGGATGGGACATTGTATCTCCTGGCACTAGAATACAATGGCTTTCTGCGACCTCTGATTGCTTTACCAGCTGCTTCTTCCTCTTCTTGTGCATGTACGGTTTCTTCCCCAGGCTTCACAATTCTAGGGCGTCGTATCACTTGCCTTTCTTCCTCTTCCTCCTCCTCTTCATTATCATCTCTTCCTTTATCTGGTGGGTCATCGTCGGAGTCCTGAAGAAAATTTTTCATCTCAGACTCATCTTCATTTGATATCAAACTGAGAGTTTCAATATCTAAAATATTTTCTTCACTAAGGAGATCTGAAGACTCACTGGTCATTGCCTCTCGAGTTTCATTCAGGGTACAGATAACAATATTGGCATCTTGCTGTAAAGCTTCAAGCTGTTCAGCTGTTAAATCAAGCATTTCATTACTATCCTGAAAGTCAACTAATGCACCATCTCCATCACCATCACCATCACCATCATCAGTCTTATCAGCAGCATCTTCAGTTGCTGACTCAGGGGTGATATCTGCCAATGGCACATCTATGGTACGGGTTTGATATCGTTCTCGATCTTCTTGCCTTCGTTGTCTAAATGACTGCCTTCCCTGCCCCTTTGGTGGAGAAGAGGGGGATATTTCAGCATCCTCAATTTTCAAAGCAGATGCTTCCTGTAATCCCTCCGGTGAAACTTGCACATCAGTCATAGTATGTGTCTGAAAGCGACTAGGATCTTGCTGACGACGATCTTTGGGGGATCTCCTTGGACTAACTTTCTCCTTCGCAACATCCTTTGCTTGAGGAGTGCCAGTGGCTACCTCTTGGCTTGCACCATCTGATGATATTGTTCGGGTTCTGAAACGTTCAGCATCATCCTGACGCCTTTGTTTGGGCGTTCGACTCACAAGAGGAGATGAAGGAAGGTTTTCTACTAAAGTGGGATCCGTGTCCTGAGAAGGAGTAGCATCAGAGGACACATCCCCATCACCTCGAGTGAAAGTGCGAAATCGGTCTTTAGCCAGGTGTCGACGAGAACGTGGTGTACCAAGTCGTTGAGGTGAAGCCTGGGCAGATGCACATAAAGGAGAAGAAAACCCATCTTGAGGTAAATCGGGAATATCTGAAGGTAGGTCATCAGCAGCCATCTCTGTATCACTAGGAGGGCCAACAGTGTCTTCATGCTCTGTTATATCTGTGATTTCTTGATAAGTGGAAGCTTCATCTCCACCAGTCAGAGTTAATGTTGAAGCAGCATTGAGAGCTTCTTGTTGGAAAATAGCAGCCAGCTGACGAGCTGGAGCAGCTACTTGTGCAGTATGATCTGCTGGAGGTGATGGTGGAGATTCTCGCTGTTCTACTACTTCTGAGGTAATGGATGCGACACTAATCATGGAATTCTCCATGTCATCATCTAACATAGAAGGAGGTGGAATATTATCTACATTAGAGTGACAGGAACTGGCCATGCTTGCCATATTTTCAGTTGAACCACAATCTTGCTCACCAAGGGCACGACGTACCATTTCAGGGACTCGACGAGTGTGGCGACATTCTAAGCGGCGGTTATTTGAACGATTACCTCGATGTTCCTCTGTACTATTTGTTAGGCTATTTGACATTGAAGCTAAACTCCCCATTGCTGATGGAGGTTTTATGTTATCAAGATAAGCATCAGAGGCAGCACTTGCCACACTGTGTGACATATGGGATGTTTCATCACTACTGAGGAGCTTGGCTTCATTTGCAACAGCCCTAGCAACCTTCATTGCTTCTGCTGCTAACAAGCCTGACTCTGACATTGAGGCTGTAACTGAAGTATCTGAACCTCGGCCTTCAGAAGGAGATGATTTGTCTGTTGAATTTCTGGGTTCTACCCAAGAATGCTTATCTTCAGGAGATGATCCAAGACCTTCTACTGACTCATCACTGACCCGTGGTTCTTGTTCTACTGGTGAACTTTCCTCCTTAGGTGTGGGATGAGCTGCAACTACAGCACCACTCTCTTCACCTTTCACCTCACTTCTGGGGTGACACAGCTCTGCTGTAGTTGCTGTAGTTTCTGAATCTGCCTCAGTATGTTCTGTTACACTCTCATCATCCTCTGCCTTATCGTCAATTTCATCTTCCTTTATATGTCTATGCACAAGTTCATTCTTCTCATTCTGTTCTGAATCGGTATGTAATTTGGAACTCTCTGCATCTGGGATGGGCATGGCAGTGTCTGCATCCACATCATCCACAGCTGCTGCTGTTGACCCTACACTTTTTGACTGCGCAGGATGTTCATCTCTACAGAGTGTAAGTCGCTGCATGGGGACACCAGGTACAAGGCGAGCTGGGGATCGCGATGATGGAGCAGGGATTCGGGAACCACCACGTCGTCGGCGACGACTTTCTAGGTCTGACTTACTCTTAGGCATGCCTTGACTAATGCACTGCTGTAGTAATGCTTGTTCTGTTGGAGTTGTCTCTTCTCCAAAGGAATCAACTGAAAGAGAACTTAATGATGAATTTCTCGAGAAGCAAACTGGTGTGTCCTCAACTCCATAGTTTCGAACACTACCTGCCTGTGGTGCATTAGGTGCCTGAATGATGGCACTCTCATCTCCACCTTCAAGTGAACTGAGAGATGAGTGTCGAGATATCACACCTGGAGTGCCTTCAACAGCAAACTGTTGAGGTACCTCATTTTCTCCATCAACTTCTCGCCCCCTACGCTGAATCCGTGACTTCCGAGATCTCTGCACACGTGGTGATTGTGGTGTTCTGGCACGTGGAGACTGTGTCTGTGATTGTGGTGACTGTGGAGTTTGAGAACGAGGGGAACCTGGAGTCCTTGGACTAGGCTCTCGACTGGTTCTGTTGGCATCGTCATCACAACTTAGTGATGAAAGTGAATCAGCACGAGAGAATGTAGCAGGTGTACCCTCTGTGGCCCACACACGCACTTGATCAGCAGTTGTATCATCTAGAGGTGGTGGCCGTGGTGAAACTCGAGCTCCACCCACTTTGACAGCAGGAGAGACCCTAGCCACAGGGACAGGTCGATGGTGAGGTGAATGTCGAGGAGAGGCCAATGGAGGGCCAGATGCAGGTGGTGCTCCATGAGTACACAAATGACCTGACCCATGACGCTTTGCACCCAACTTCACTTCCTTTGTCTTGACACCAGGACGGGCCTGAAATAAATTAGACTTAACTTTGTAAATGCTCTTGTTATATATCACTGTGAAACAAGGAAAAGTTTTGAAGTATAATGAAAAGATATTTTGATGATGTGAAGCCTATGTCAGTAAATAAATATACTGTAGCATTCAATACGTTTGCCTTTCGGTAATACAAATGTCATGTTAAAATGATAAAATCAAGACTTGAAACATAACAAAAAGTCAGTAATCTAATTTAAGAGTATCTAAGATACATATCTATCTATCATCAATAAGTGGCACTAGAATTCTCTAGTTATGGAGACTCTATTGCCGTGGCCACCCCCATGTGGGAGTTCCAGAATGGATATAGACAGATCAATAATTCCATTCCAATTCTACGGAGTAGATGAGGGTATTTAGCCTTTCAGTTCACTCATTAACTTTCTCAACCTTTGTCCATTGTAATATAGTGAAATGAGCCTTCACACAAATAAAAGCACTTCTAATAACTGAATTTCACTTTACACATTAAGCTGATTTGTTAAGAAAAGCCAGTCTTCATTCACAATCTTTCGCACAGAAAACACCTACACTATATCTGATCTTAAATCATTCTTTTGGCATAATTGAAATATTTCTAACTCTAATCAATTTTCTCACTTCATCTATCCATATCTATCTTCCTCCTGGATCTCAACTACAGCATGTTTACACCAGAAAATCATATTAGTGAGTCAGGTAATGAGTGAATGTAATAATGAGTCACTAAAACAGAGATGATACAAATGTTCTGTGAACAATGAAGAAGTAAAACTAAATGCTGCTGTGTCGTATGGTCACAAATAAAGCATGCTGAAATTACCAAACTGAAGAGGATTCAGTTTACAGCAAACACGAGAAAACAGAGCATCAGGGCAATCAAGAACTACTGAAAGAATTGGAAATCTGTAGACTAGAAAGAAGACAAGAGAGGTATATAACACTTAATATGGTAATAAATTTATGGAATTACAGATAACATACTTGGACCTAATGCTTTATATTATGTGAGAAACAAATCAAATATCAGCAAAAGTTCCACAAAATCTATTAAAATGGTAACAAGCTAAAATAATTGAAAGAAAAAAGTTACATATCATTCTTAGTACAGCGATAAATCTAAGGAATTACATGATAAGACTAAAGTTTTACATTATGTAAAAAACAGCAATTAAATCTGTAAAAATCCATGGAATACGTTGTGGGGAACCAAACAAAAATATCGGAGAGCATAGCAAGAGCAATAGAAAGAGACTTTAACGTCTTGCTCAATGACATATAAAATCTGTGAGGAGCCTGGACTGAATCCTTTGAGGAGACATTAAAATAATGGCTAAAACTGAGCCAGCTATGCAATGTGCATGAAAGTGCATAATAACAGTATCATGAATAATGATACAGGCAGTGAGTGCTTTGTATTAACCTACTTTATGGCAAAATCTCTCAGTACTTGTAGGAAATGTATGATGCATTGTCTAGACTAACCTATCTTTGCCCTGTATTCTCTATCGCCATAACATTTCAAAATACTTTCTTTCACATCATATTTGTTCACACCACTTACTCTTTCCACACTTTCACTCTTTTCTTTAAGTATTCTCCTAATTTCAGTTATAACATGCAAATGAATTATGTATGCTGCTCTTTTATTTTACCCATCATGAATTATGTAAACCAGAATTTCACATCCATACACCAGAGCAAGGACAAGTACTCTATCATCTAAGCATCCTGAATGGATGTGTTACAGTGTAAAAGTTAATGTATAATGCATATGAGGCTCTTACCCACTATTTATACCTAATGTTGGAAGATTACGTAGAAGTAGTCGGTAAGAACAGTAAGTAGAAGCCCCTGGAAAAAAAAAAAAAAAAAAAAAAAAAAAAAAAAAAAAAGGTGCAAGATGCCCTCTGCCAATGGCCTGTTAAGGGTGAGACACTAAAGGCTATGATGTGGCACTTTAGTTCACCAGTGCCATGGCCATCCCCTTAAGGAAGTTCCTGGAGGGAACGGGTATCAGAGACAGAGATAGATAGATAGCATATGAAGCGGTAATGTGTAATGGGAGGATGTTGAGTTTCTTTTCAATGGGGCTTTAAACACACATCCAATATTCCTCTACTATAAGATTTTACCCTTACTTTAGTTTTCCCACTGCTTTTTTTACTGAACTTCACTCCTTTTTTTTATACCTAAATTCATCCATAACTTCTTGTTTTCCACCATTCAAATTTTCATTATTTTCTCTCTTTCAAAACCAGGAATCTTACATTTACTCCTCCTTTTTTCAGCATCCTTCCCCAGCATATGAAAATAGCTTACTACTATAACTATCTCTTCTTATGATTCAACAAACTAAATAACATCTGCATACATCAACTGTGGTCAATTCCATTTTGTTTCACCTTGGGTCAGTAATATATGGCAATCACAATCACCCAACTTTGCTCTTATCTAACTTAATACCTATCCACAAAAGCACTACTGTAAACAACAACACTGATATTATCAAACCCAGAAAAGCATCCAAATTTATTTCACACAACTTACTAATGCCAGTATTTCCACTCACATACACGTCTTTCCTTTTAAACATAGACCACTTAAAGTCAGAATTCCTGTAAAAGCTTCCCTATTAATTTTATAAAGTGCTTTCTCTAAATCCATCTATTCATGCACATATCCCCTTTTACCCAACATCTTCCTCCTATACCTGCATAAGACTAAAAGTGTGGTCTACATGTTATACATATGTACACTATACACAGATAGAGCATTTCTATGATAATAAGGGTAAAGATCACAAAACTGGGGTATGAGGAAGCATACACAGAGTATACAGTTCATACAATATTCCAATAAAAGGGTGGCAAGTTGATCCAAGGATCAAAGGAATTCTTGCCCTATCCAGAAAAGATAAGTAATGACCTTTTTTTTCACACTTGTTCAAAGTTTCCTGCATTAGTGAGGTATTGCCCAGAACAGATAAGGAAAGGCTGCATTCACTCACATCTATTCTCTAGCTGTAATGTGCAATGCACCGCAACCACAGCCCCCTATCTACAACCCAGCCCCATAGATCATTCCAGTGTTTCACCAATCCGCATCACGTGCTATAGTTCAGTCCACTGAAAGCACGGTGACCCCTGTATATTACATTGTTCCAATTCAATCTAATCTATTCCATGTATGCTATTAACCCTCATGCTTATTTAGGCCCTCATCACTGAAAATCTTTTTCACTCCATCCTTCCATCTGCAATTTAGTGTCCCACTTCTTGTCCTCTCCACTTGACACCTACATCCTCTCTGTCAACTTTTCCTCACTTGTTCTCTCCATATGTCCAGCTATCTTAACTGAACTCTTTTTATCATCACACTTCTCTCACCATTTTATTACTTAATGATCAAACTTTGATGTGGACTTTTATCTGTGACTGGAGCCTTAAAAAAGAACACAGACACATAGACACACACACAAAACACAAACATACCTCACACTAAATACTGTCCTCAAACAGTTCATTTCCTCCTCTGCACATCCTCATCTATGGCCTATGCCTTACATCCACACAACATCACTGAGACTACTATATCTTCAAACATACCCATTTTCACCCTCTCAGATAATGACCTCTCTTTCCACACATTCTTCATTGTTACCAAAACTTTTGTCCTTTCATCCACCCTATGACCTACTTCCACTTTCATGGTTCCACCTGCTGCCATGTCTACTCCCAGGTATCTAAAACACTTCACTTCCTCTAGGATTTTTCCACTCAAACTCACACCCCAACTAACCTGTTCCTCTACCCTGCTATTTCTATTAACCTTGCTTTAATTCATATTACTCTAAACTTCCCCCTTTCACACACTCTTCCAAACGAAGCCACCAACTTCTGCAGTTTCTCACTTGAATTTACCACCAACATTGGGTCAACAACAAACAAAAACTGATACACTTCCCAGGCCCCCCTCATCCCCTACAGACTGCATATTTGCCCCACTCTCCAAGACTCTTTCATTCACCTCCCCTACTACCCCATCCATAAACAAATTAAACAGCCATGGTGACATCACACATCCCCACCACAGAACAACCACTCACTTTTCTCTTTTCTCACTCATGCATACACCTTACACCCTTGATAAAAAATTCTTTCTCTTTTCTAAACAGCTGTCTGCCCACACCATATATTTGTAGGACCTTCCACAAGGCATCTCCATCAACCACCGGATCCACACATCCTCGACCACTTCTAAAACCACATTGTTCCTCCCCAATCTGATGCTCTTTACATGCCTAACCCCTCTCAATCACTACTCTCCCACACAACTTACCAGGTACACTCAACAAACTTATCCCCCTGTAGTTTGAACACTCACCTTTGTCCCCCTTGCCTTTATACAATGGCATTATAAAATCATTTCACCAAGCCTCACGCATCTCACCATGATCCATACATACATTGAAAATCCTAATTAACCAATCAACAACACAGTCACCCCCTTTCTTCAGAAATTTAACTACAATATCATCCACTCCACCTGCCATGCCACATTTCATCATAATGAAGGCTTTCATCACCTCCTCTTTTCACATAAGTTCTTGCAATGATTCTCACTTTGCATACCTCCTCAGCTCAAATGCCTTACACCAGCCACCCTATTATCGAACTCATTCAACAGTCCTTCAAAGTACTCACTACATTTCCTCTTCATATCATCTATGCATTTCATTACTTTCCCTTGTGCCCCATTCACTCATTTTCCCATATGTTCTCTTTATTTTCTCACGCTATTAATGTCCTTCCAACATTTTATTCTCCCTGAATACTCCCTCACCCCAACTCTCATTTGCCCTCTTTATTAACCCTTGCACCTTCCTCTTGACCTCCTGCCACTTTCTACTATACATATCCCAATCATTTATACTCTTGCCTTGTAAGTAGTTTCACTAGCAACTTCACCTCGTCATGCCCCCACTCACTATCCTTTCTCACCTGCCTACCTCCCATCTAATGCATGGCACACACTACTTTCACACATGCTAGCTCTACTTCCCTCAATATCTTAAATTCTTCAATCACATCCCTAGCTTCATTTACTCTCACCTTTTGCCATTCTGCACTCTATATTTCCTGGTATCTTTCATGTAACTCTCTTTTCCAAGCTCACTTACTTTCACCACTCTCTTCTCATTCATAACATTTTGGAATCCTCCACAAAACTTCACCCTTATCTCCGTGGTAATGATCATACATCCCACCAGCTGCCCCTCTCAGAACATTCACATCCAAGAGTCTCTGTTTTACATGCCTATCAATTAGTATGTAATGTTTTACATGCCTATCAATTAGTATGTAATCCAATAATGCCTGCTGACAATCTATCCTCTTCTTAAATCTGGTGTTTCCAATCACTAGTCCTTTTTCAGTGCACATCTCTACGAGGAGTTCACCATTTTCATTCACTTTACTGAATATCCCATGCTCCCCAATCATAACCTCAACTGCCACAACTCGCATCCACAGTTAAAATGACCATCACTCATATCTGGTCTTTTGCATCAAAAATGCTGACACACTTAGCTGCTCCCAAGGCACTTGCCTTTCATCATCTTTCTTCTTCTGGCCAGGTGCACAAGCACTAATAATCACACATCTCTCACAATTCACTTTCATTTTTACCCACATCAGTCTGGAGCTCACTTCCTTACACTCTTTCACACACTCCCACAGGCCTTGCTGCAGCAGTAGCACTACTCTTTCCTTAGCTTTTACCCTCACATCAATCCCTGCCTTACTCTTAATACATTCCCAAAGCATTCTTTCCCTTTACACTTGAGCTTTGTTTCACTTAGAGCGAGAACATCCAAGTTCTCTTCCTCAAACATCCTACTTATCTCTCCTTTCTTCTCATGTTGGTTACATCCACACAAATTTAAACATCCTAGCCTTAGCCTTCGAGGAGGATGAGCACTCCCTGCTTGGCGCCTTCTTCTGTTCCATCTTTTGGAAATTCAAATATAAGAAGGCCCCCACTCCTGCCCTTTAGTTGCCTTCTATGGCACGCAGGGAATAAAGAGGTACAATTCTGTCTCTGCCAAAGAAAGGTTCAACTTTTCATTTCAACATGTCCAAGTACAATCCTACTATGCCAATTACCAACTAAGCTAAGAAAACTTTGTCTGTAATTCTTATATCCACTTTAAGCTGTTTACCTTCTATACAGTGGAACAATTACTGCCTTCATCCAATCATTAGAAAGACTTAGGCAATACTTCATCATGCTTATGATGCTAAACCAGATACTCCAAATCATATGTTACTTCGGACATAATGTGCTTACATGATTTACATGGGTGCTGCATTCAATACCAAATAGGTAAGAAGCTTGTACAGACACATACCATATGTGACTTTTAATTCTTTACTGAATGTATACCCTCAATGCATAAAGTAATTTCAGTATATTACCTTCACTATGGAATCTTACCTTGGGCATGCCAGATTGGATGCATTGCTCCAAAAGATTGTCATTATCTGAAGAATTATCACCTGAGTCATTAAGACTAGGTCGCTGGCCTGAGGGATGTCGTTCCTTAGTTGGCTCCTCACCCGGGATGGAAAGTTGGGAAAGGTCAGATATGGAAGCAGCATGAGAGATGCTGGCAGGTGTGTCTTCTGTGCAGTATGTGCGGAGGGTGTCTCCCCCCCAGACCCCGCTACCAACACCCTGCGGAGGCACTGGTGGGTCAGCCTTTGTGTTTAACTGCTTCACCAATAACACAAAGTCTCCATGTCTCACAGTTCTAAAGGGAATTTTCTTTTAATTCTTTCCTCAACTGGTATTTATGTATCAACTTCCAACAATTACTGTAAAGTTTTTCAACTTAAAGTCTAATTTTTCTAAATATGTATTACCCAAAATTTTCTAGAAGCAAATTTTAAGCAATTAAATACAAATTTTAAGCAATTAAATACAAACTTTTCCTGGTGAGGTCCTTAAGACCTATCTTTTTTCACATCCTCCCCAAAAACCACTTTGTGGCTGCTGGGTCAATTCCAATTTTACTTATCAATTTTGGGAAACCCACTCCTATATCCCTTCTACATGGAGCCTCTGTATTTAGGGAGCTATAGATCTCTTACAATAAGCTGAGGTAAAGTAAGTAACTTTAAAGGCATTTGCCCATAAGACAGGCTATGCATAAAATAAAATAACAGCAGAGTTGCATACTCAAGTGCATATGGATCAATGTATCCAAATAAAGCTCATAAATGAATAACTGCATGACCATACAATCTAAACAAAACTGAAACATATTTAAGTAAATATCATCCAATAGCATCTTCAGTGTGTATTAAGGAAACAATACAAAAATAACAGAAATTAAAAAGCTAATTCTTGAAGATGACAAAATAAAATAAAAAAATAAAGTATGCATAATTATCACTATATGAGGAAAGTAGTTTACAACAAATATTCTATGTATGTTATAAATTCACTGCAATCCATTGAGTTTTTTAATTTGTCTAATTCAACTATGTTAACTGCAAGAGTACAATTTTCTTACTGATGAAAGAGTTAAGTGCGGTGTACCAGTAGTTGTCTATAATAAATTAAAGGCAAATGCACTTAGTGTTCATTTAATGCAATATCTTGTTATATTCTGAAGTGTTTTCTAGTTACAGAGTTTAAGGCCTCTGATCTTCAATTTACTAATAAAAAATTTTCCTTCAACTTCTGCCATTTTTCATCCAAGGAAATACCCTGTCTATCAATCTATCATCATTAACTCCATTTCCAGCTTCATAGGTGGATCAAGTACAAACCTCCTCTGAAATCATAAACAACTTCAACCTACAGCCAGTGATTTAAAGTTGAAACATGGACTTCTATGCCCATAAAAGTGCTTTTAACTGCACCACTTTGCCTACTAAGTTGATATGGGACTTGATTCTAACACCTCCATTCAAACTACCTTTGTAAAAAAAAAATGTTTCAGCTACATCTGATCCCTAAGCATTCCTCTAGCATCTTAAAAAAAAAAAAAAAAAAAAAAAAAAAAAAAAAAAAAAAAAAAAAAAATCCTGCATCCTAATAAATTCTCTCGCTGTACTTATCTAAATGCTTCTAATTCATCTGATCCCAAAGCATTCCTCTGACATCTTCATCTGCAATATACTGCACCCTAATAAATCCTCTTGCTTTACTTATTTATCTCTTCTGTAGTTTATCATCCTTGTCCAGTTGACTAAACTAAAGTACTGTGTATTTTCTTGACCAAAGTACTATCTACCATACATTCTAGAAGGTCATACCATCTTGAAAGACTACCATACATTCTAGATGGCCATACCATCTTAAAAGAATTTCACCATAGAGCTTTTCTCATGATTTGTTATTGCTACATATCTTACTCATACATTCATTCTTAATTTTTCTATTTACTTAACTCCAAGTATACAAAGCAAGTTACCCATCTCTATTGCTCTTTTTTTAACTACCCTGAAATAATTCTTTTGTAATTCATTTGGTAATTCTGTACTGACTGAATTTCATGATGGCCCAAAAGCCTTTAATAAAAAATAAACATTCCAAATAAAACTGCATATCTATGAAGCATAAGGTTATCCCTTTTGCCTCCTATTCAATTCAGTCTATATAGTCCAACTTATCAGATGCCTACCTAGGTCTGCTCAATGAAATCTTGGATCTTGCAAAAAAATGCAGTGTATACCAAATTGTTTGGGCATACTAATGATTTTCTACAGCTGGCATCTGCTCAGAGTACTATATGATGTGCATTAGATATATGCAGAGAATGTGAAACTTAGTACACCCTAGCTTTTAACTCATGCAATCTTTTAAAACAAAATTAATCATGTACTAATTACCTTAACTGGCAGTCCTTGTTCATTATGTTCCAAAGCTCTTAGCAAAGCTGAATACTTCAAATACAGCCATATATTGATTAAGCAAAAGGTATATCCTATTGCTGTATGTTATGTATTTGCAGAACATCAATTCGCTTTTGTAAATATCAAATGGAATTATAAGCAGTCTAGCTGACCTTAGGGAATGGAAGAAAACATGCATGAAGCACAAGCTTGCTAAGTGCCTTAATAGATCCATTCATTATCGAAGGAATGGATCTTGCAATGTTTATATCATAAATGTGATTGGGTACATCAATGAATTGCTATTTATGTCATCCAATCTGAATACCATAGCCTTATGTTAAAAATCTGAGAGAACATGGGGCTCAGTGCGATCTAATCATAAATCCAAGAAACTCTACACTATGTCTTCTCATCAGGTAGACTTTGTGATACTGTGAGCTTGAAATTATCATTTACACCCATAACACACTAAAACATAGAAAACTCTTTGGGTCATGCACTCCTTACAGTTGCTTTAGATTTATCACAGACTTTAAACTAGTTTAATATTCTAAACTGGACACTTGGTCATGGGTACAACTGCTTAACAGCCAAAAGCTTGGCTTTTTATATGTGAACTAAGGGATCTACTAAATAAGAATGATCCTAACTTATGTTTTAAGTGGAATGTGTGTGCAACTCATATACTGGGTGGATTCTTAGGCTCATGATTTCATTACTAACCATATTGTCAACACATACATAGGTAGCCATAATTCAGAGCTGCATGATCTGTTTCTATTGCAATGATGTTACTCACTCAGAAAAGAGCATTAAGTAATTTGACAGATAAGTAACCGATAATAAAAATAAACATATCATTGTGCCACTATCTTAAGTCTTTGAGTACTCTACATTTCATATACAATTCAGCTCTTGTCAAAAGCCGTCTCCCAAACTTGTCTGGCACATTTGCACTTCTCACACAAACTTCCCTTCTTCATATATCTACTTCCTTCAAAAACTGTTTGGTATTCTCCCTAAATTCACATTCCCTCTTCTGAACTCTTCATCTGCTTTCCTTTCATTCAATTTAACATCCCCATATCTGACTTTATATTCAACATTCTTTGGCCTTAATTTATTACTATTTTCTTGAAGATTTAGTTTCTCCTTCATACTCTTTCTCCTTAACCTACTTCCTTAGATTTTCATTCCACAGTAATATTCCTCTCTGTCTACTACCTATACCTACAGTGCTGCATATCTCTTCCATAGCCTTTATCAAAACACTCTTTCCATCTATATCTCTGATGCTTGTTTCAACTGGAAATCCCTCAAGGGGGTGGCAGTGGCAACAGAGTCTCAATAACTAATGAACTCCAATGCCAGTTCTTAGCTTTCATTGCTTCACCCTTATCAAGCTACAGGCAGAGGGCAACTCTAATGCAGTGTCTGCAGAGACTTCTACCTAATGTTCCTATGACTACTTCAACCTAATGCCCCTAACCTACTATTTCTACCTATGCTCCTGCCTAAATGTTCCTGCCTACTACTACTATCTACTGCTCCTACCATTTTGCCAAAAAACAGGGCTAGCATATTGTGTTAACCACAGAAAAATCTAGAGTTACAAAGAATGATCTGTGTGAGTCATACATTATCAAAGGTTATGTATGACATGGAGAGATTGTATGTCTCTGGACAGAATGCCAGTGGTCCACATCTGGGTGATGCAGAAAGAAAAGACAGCTACCTGGGTCAGAGGAGTGCAACCTGACAACCAGTGAAGTGCTTGCTCACTACTCTTTAACTTCCCCTTAAAGTCTCAACCTCACCATCTGTTGTTTCCATGATATCTCACAGTTTCTTATTTGACTTCTCTTGGAAGTTAAGTTTTGAACTTTCTTCTAAATTTCTTGTTTCTACATTAACATATCTAAAACTACACCATTAATAAAAAAAAAAAAAAAGCTAATCTACACATCAGTATATGAGACAATACGTTCCCACCCAACCCTCTCACAAAATGCACATAATGCACCCTATCTTCGGAATTCTTTCTTACCAAAAAAATATCATTCAAGTTCTTGTCAGCAGCGAGTGTATTAGATATAGGGTAAAGAACGAAATTACAAAGGTGAAAAGAATAAAACTGCCACTAAAAGGCGAGAAAAGCTCAGGGTCTAAATACAATGAATGAAATTGTGAAAAATGAAGTGAAAACAACAATTGATTGAGTTTGGAAAAAGTGTATTAGAGCATAAAGATAGTTAGTGTTCTGTTACCCTTTCCAAAGATGGCAAGGTGTATGAAACATATGAGAGCGAGCATGTTAAAAGGATCAGAGAACTAGTGAATTACTGAAAAAGGTGGATATAGGTATATGAGGAGGTGTGTAGACAAGATTTTCACCTTTGGCAGGAAGTGAGGAAAACTCTAAAAACAAAGAAGAAAGTATATGAAATATTTACAAATTTATAGAAAAAAGTATATGATAAAAAGAATGCAATTGAGTTATTCGCACTATATAGCATGAATGGACACTTCTAAATGCAGTTATGCACTTTTATGAGGAAAATAGTGCTTGTGTAAAAGTGATCTGAAATAAATGTGGAGTGAGTTACAGCTAAGTCATATCATTGATGTTTAACATTCTTCTGGATGAGGGCATTAAATAAAATAAGGATGTAGAGGATCTACATGGAAACTACCACAGTTGTATGCAGACAATGTTATTCAGTTAAATGAATCCAAGGAAGGTTGGATAGAATGGTAGGTTGCTTTGATGAAGTGTGTAGAGGAAGGTGTTCATAGTAAATGCAAATAAAAGTAAAACCTGGTTTTTGAAATGCATGGGTTTCCATAGTGTAATATCAGAATGAATGGTAAAGAACATGAACTTGTATTTGGAAATGATGGCTGTGGAAAAGATGAAGCTGAAAACAGAATCTTAGAAGGAAGAGTTACTGCAGGTAAAAGGGTAAATTTTTGATGAATGGAAAGAATTACCTGTTTTGACTAAGAGGAGAGGTCAGGATGGGTAATTCTTCCCATTCACCAGAAGTATTACTGAACCTCCAATTTTTCTAGCTTGCAAGACTTTACTCAAGTTTCATCTTCTCCACTATCTCACTATCATCCTTAATGATCATCACTCCAAAACAATAAGAGTATCAGAGACAGATAACTTATGCAGTACTTGGAATTAAAACATGGAATGATGATTTGAGAAAGATATCTGGCATACAGAAATCATAAGATAGGTACAATAAAGAAAAATGTAGGACGATGATAGGTTGGTCTAAAAAATATACAGTAGTATGGTTGATGGTATAATAAAAGGAAGCAGACTGGAAGAGATGGACAGATGCAGTAGGAACACTAATTAGGGAAGGAGATATTTCAAATGATAATGCCATGGAAATAATTTTCAATCTGGTGCAATTGGAACTGTTTTTGATATAAATATGGAGAAGTAAATGGAGACTTATTTTGAATGTGACATACCAATTTAGTTTGCAAAGTGAAAATGAAAAAATAGCTTATATCAACATGAAAGTCCATGTAGTGCACTGAATATGAGGATATGTAAGAGTGAATTGAAGGAGTATGCACTTGATCCATATCATAATATTCAAGGAAATAACATAAAAATATCAGAATGATAGGTATTGGAAATTACTCTTTAATCTTTTCTCAATATGTGAAGAACATAACTGATTGTTAATAGTCTTAGAGTCCTTTAGCTTCATGTTTATGTATTAGTTTGCAGTAATGAAAAATAAAGTAATTAATACACTGGATTAATTGGATGTTGCTTGGAAAATCAACTTAAGAAGTACTAAATCAGATATGGCAAACTGTCAGCCAGTTGTTAAAAATCATGCTCTTTGTTCTCTGTATAATGGATAACGTTGTCTACTGACTGAACCACTATCTAATATTACATACTATATCACAAATAATGTGTTTGCTGTGTCTTTATTACAATATTTATGAATTTCATACACGGATTATTTACATATACAGTACTTCACTCCATCTATATCATTCTGTAGTGACTTAATAGTGTTTTGTCTGATTCTTTTTGTTATCCTTAGTGATGATACTACTTTTTACAAATGATGCTTGATGTAAGTTTGTGAACTAAATCTAAACCGTTCTAAAAACACACAATCTGTGTTTGGTGAATGTGTAACTAACTCACAGCACTATAATTGTACTGTGTTTGTGTTGTGCCCAAAATCACCCTAAATGTACCAAGTTTATTATAAGTGTGCTGCATTTACTTGAAGTTCTGTATGTTAACTCATAGATGGACAGCATTCATTATTAGCACATTGAGTTTGTATAATTGCTCCATGTTCATTGCAAGTGTTTCATGTTCCGTGGAAGTGCACAATCTTCAATGTGTTCCATGATAAAAAAGAGATCTATATTTACCATAGGAACACTGTGCTTCACAGAAGTGTCCAAGGCTTACTACATCATGTTCACTCTATGTGCACTATGTTGCCAAGGCTTACTACATCATGTTCACTCTATGTGCACTATGTTGACTCTAAGTGTCTCTTCATCATGTAATTATAGGATTTTCACTGTAAGAAGAGTGTTTAAATGATGTGGATTACATTACCCACTGAAGAAATGTACATTACACGTGCTCCATGTTCATTATTGTAAATAAGAATACAAAATGGAAGAGTAGGAGAAAGAGGAAGAAATGGAGTAAGGGATATAAATGCAGAAAAGAAGTATGGAGGGAAGAAAAGGAAAAGTTGGGGGAAAAGGAGGAAAAGGAAAGGCAAGAGAGGAGGAAAAGGATTAATAGAAAGCAAGAGAAAGATAAAGTGGGGAAGAATTAGAAAGGAAAAAGTAGGAAGGAAGGATGAAAACAGAGAAGAGAATGAGAAAGACAATGAGGAGAAAGACAAGTAGGAGTAAGAGTAAAGCAAAGCGGGAAAGGAAGAAGAGACAGAAGTAAGGCAGAAATGTGAAGAAAGAAATGAGGGAGGAGAAGCTGAGACACGATGAGGAGGGGGAGTAAGAAAAAGAAACAGGGGAGAAGAGGAAGGAAAAATAAGGGATTCCCAGTGACAAACAGATGCACTACAGTATGGTTACTTTCCCCAGGGTGAATATGGACACCCTATAATTTTAATTAAGCATCACTAAACAGTAGTAAGTTAGGCCAGACTGCAAGACTATGATTCCCTCCACCATGAAAAGAATGAAAATTGGACTACCTATTTCATTTACAACACCCTTTAAGATGTGAGTGATTAATATCTTACTATCTGAAGTGAGCAACAATCAAAATGCAGATTACATATTGGTGAGAAATATGCATATAACCTAAAGAAAACAATTGCTAAAAGCACAGAGGGAGACAATTATATCCAGAAAATAATAAGTAACATCCACTGTTATTTACTGAAAAAAAATAAATCAAGGACTGTGCAAGATTTATGAATATTCCAGTATATGAAAAGCCTCACCTCTTAAGCTAATTTAGCAAAATTCATTGTGCTGCAAGCAACTGGCTTAATTAAAGTCATGAAAGCATTAGAAGTACAAACTTAATTTACTCAACTTACCTACACAGATGATACAATGCATACTGAGCCAGGATCAATTAAGAGAAAAGAGCAATGGCTTTTCTCAGGTTTCTAACCATGACAGGAGAGCTAGGTCATAGTTTTAAGCCTGGCTTGAACTCTTTTGAGAAGTATTTTGTTAACATAGCTGTACTATGCTCGCCTAGTTACAACACAACCCGGCATCACAAACACTTGGATACAAACCAAAATGAAAATCAGACTTCTTGGACATACTATCTTTGACAGGGATGTAACATTCAATGTTCTGTTAAAACTGCGTATGAGTAAAACCAACAGGAGAAAGTTGCCTTCCATGACCATAAATGCACTTGTATAAAATATACTATTAACATCACATGCCTTCCATAATCATGGAATGGGGGAATGATTACAAAGTGGTATCATTAAAATTACTTGACTCTCATGACAGCATCAGTACACATGACTACCACTGTACGTCTGTCGAACTGTAAGAGAGCAACAGGAATGCTCCATTCTGTAACACTAGCTTTTTGTATATACCTGTTGGGCATGGCTTTGGGTGGGGGCACTTGGTATCTGGGTAGGCAGGTTGGAGGCCTTGACAACTGGGATGCCGGAGCCTCGCACACGACTACTTGGCTGTGCAATTCGAGATGTTGCTCGCCCACTGTACTGTTGCTTGCTGCGTCTCCTGCAACATATAAAATTTTGTTGATTAAACAGTAGGCTGAAAAAGCATGCATAACATTATACTCCACAAAGCTTTATGGATATAGAAGGTTACTGTATATAAACAAAACTGGCAGTACTTTATGCACACTTGCAGTACCACAATCCTCACGGATGCCAGTATAATGGTACCTGGTGTATGCAGGTCTCACTCAACTTACAAAGAATGGCATTTGTTGCATACTGGCTCATACCTAATGCAAATATGACCGCATCTGGTACTGGAGGATAAGCAATGCTGATATATATGATATAACTGACAAAGAGCTGTATGTGACATACAGTGATTATTACCAACTGGAGTAACTGACCTGCTACGTAATTGGGTTTTGGAATAATTCCAGAAAAGGAATAATATTCATGTGTACTTTTTACAAGCGTTTACGTCTGACTTGAGAAAAAAATGATAAAAAAGGTGACTCAATAGTGTAGTACTCTATACTGACCTACAAATAAACATCCTTCCCAAAAACTAGTACTGTAAACACACTTTAGTCCCTGATATCCAACCTTTACTTGTAATACAAAATTTATATAACTTAACACTTCAATTTCCCCATACAGCACAGCATCATTACAAAATGATATAATTTATTGTATACTGTGCTCATGTTAGATTCATGATGCCCTTAAACACTAGTATATAATGAACCTGTGATTACTGATGGAACTTTTGTGGTCATGTACTTTTTCATGAGTATCCTTTTCACTGGTGCTAAAAAATAAAGATGATTCATTCAATTCTACTCTATATTGCCTTATTGCTGTATGTCATATGAAAAGTTTACTACAGTGCAGTAAATTCTGAAATTTTGTGGAAAAGAATTAAGATACCTAGATGTGAGAAAGCAGAAGGATGGACAAAAGCAGTAAAGGATAATAGGAATATCACCAGCCCATGAAATGCCATCTTATTAGTTATTAGTGTTAAACACTGAGCATACAATTTTTTGGAAGGTAACTTGCACGTTGGTAAATTAGTCCATAACCTGGATTGGCATTTTTTTCTCTCCTCTATACACATGGCAAGTCTTCAGAAAGTCTAGGCTACGGAATATTCAGGGTTTTGAAGAGTCTGGGCTTCCGAATAATTACTCTTCAAACTAGTTACACTAATATTTGTTGTCAAAATTGATGCACAAACTGTCGTAACTACAATATATACAATTATAACTGATCAATACAGTCATAAGTGCTGCACAAAATGTTGTAAACATGACTAAAAGTCATAACTGATGCATGGAGCACTATAATACAAAAAGGAGCAAAATTGTTCATACATGGCTTGATAACTAACACTCAGATTCAAGACTGACACACAAAAGAACATATTGGATACAAGTAGTATATCTGCAGTCCAAATACCCACATGAGAAAACATCCAGAATCTGAATGCCTGCACATTTACGATTCCTTTAAAAATGGCACACGAACTTACAAAGCCTGATTTTAAGGCAGTAGTGCAGCAAGCTTTTTTTGGTTATTCCTGTGGTGTTTGTCCTTATTCTTTCCCTAGAATGGCATCTAACAAGCATTCTACCCCTAGTACTTTATCATCTACATAATTACACACTCTTATATCAGTCTACACTACACTTATAAGTAGAGGCAAGGAATTTTGCTTATGGACAATAGGAAATTGTTTAATAAATGCTTGATACATTATATATATTCACACAAGTTGTATATAATAACATATAAAATTTAGGAAATACCACTGGAAAGAGTGACATCTTCATTACAAAATAATCCATAAACTGAACTAAGCTCATTCCCAAGGATCAGAATAGAGACCTTACCCGGCTGATAGCATCATACCAGACATACAAGGGTCGCCTCATAATGGTATCACAAAACATACATAACATACAAAGATATGCTGTATGTATGCACTCATAACTAACACAAAACATAATAGCTAACATACAAGGTGGCATAACTGATATACAAATGACCACATACCTGACATACAGAGAGGCACACCTGATGTACACAAGGCCTTATAACTAGTCCAAAGGATAATAACTAATAAACAAGTTTTTGATATTGATGTACAAGTGGTCCTAACTGGTATAGAGTCATAACTTGTGTTTCCTTAACCATCCACATGAGGATGATCATTCAGTTCTACGCAACATCACTAAACCACTTCAACCTAAACCACTCTATAACCAACTACCAACCCCTAGTTAGAAATAAAAAGCTTACTCCTACCTCATACTTCAGTAACCATTACTTACAGATCCTCCCTACCCCCAACAAACATTACACTAACAAAACACATACATACTGAAATGACCTGACAAGCACTAAACTACCAACCTCCCAACTCAGTCAAGCTCCAACCCACCAAACATAGACCCATCAGAAGCCACACTCTCCAGACAAACATGAGTCACATTCTCCTGCTTTCGCTCAGGACATTACTTACATAACAACACTACAAACATTGCATTAACATATCACAACACCCTTCCAGCCCATGATGCAACTGTCATAAAGAACTTACCAAATACTTACAATTCAATTGCCTTGCACTTTCTGTATAGCACACATCAATAAACTTTACGACCTGTGGCCCTGACTAGCTGCAGGAGCCTCATAAGGATAGAAGGGACTCCTGATTGCTGTGCTTAAGGAATTCATGACTGATTTATAAGTCTATATGCAGACTTACAGATGAATTGTTTTGGCAGATAAAACACAGAAAAGCTACAACTTAGCTAAAACCACTTGCTGCTAATCCATCAACTCTGTGGTTCTTCTATATATGTGTGCATTTATGAGCAAGGTACAACTATCAGAAACTGAAGCTATTTAATATCTTATCACAGACCATTTGTAACAGGTGAGAAAGACTGATCTCACTGAGTACAAAGGCATCAAAAACAATCACTAAAATAATCATACTCAGCCAGCAATACTAAAAGCATGAAAAAAAAATTTAAGCATTTTGGAAAAGAACATCACTCTCTCTCTCTCCTATGTTTGACCACAGCCAAAGACCATCTACTATTTTTCCCCTCAACAACTCACAGATGATGAAGCAGGATGAAGGAAAACAATATATGTGTCATCAATTACTAGCATCATCGTATACCTCACCATTTCTCATCACCCCATCACTCACGAACCTCTCATCACTAATTTTGGAAATATCTTATTAATAATGTGCAGTTTACATGCAAAAGGAATCACTTTACTGAATACAATGAATGTCACAGGGTATGCTGCAACTGGTGTTAAAACGTTACTGACATACATTCACCATGCAGGAACTGTGTACCAACAATGCAAGTCCTTTCACTATTCCTTTGATAGGCTTTGGTGCATGATGTGAAGTCCAGTTAAGCTGAAACTAGGAGGTTCTTGTCATTGGTGGTTGTTGTAGACAATGAGCACAAAAAGCTCTGGTGTGCTGAGTCAATGTGGAAGACAATCAGTAAAGACCAGCATAAGGATCATAGTGGAAGACAAGCACTTGAAGATCAATAAGGAGCAAAAACTTGGTAGCCCATCACAGAGGAAACTGCTTGAAGGGCATCATGGAGGACCAACATGGGGTAAAATATATGAGGATGTTTACTGATGACAATGTAAAGAATCATCATTGAGGAAGACAACTGTAGACCAACTTAGAGTATCATCAATGAAGATGATCAATGTGGACCAACATGTATGATAATCAATAAGGATGACCTCTAATTCATCATGAGGCCCTAACAAGGAAGACAATGACTGTGGACAAATATAGAGGATCATACATGAGGATAATCACCATAAACCAACATGGAGAACATCAATGTAAACCATAATATATCAGAAAGGAAAAATAGTAGATCAATATGCTGGAGAGTCAATTAGGAAGATCGTGGCAGACCATTATGGAGGGTCAACATCAGTACGATTACTGTGGACAAGAAGAAGAATCATCAATGAAAATTATAATTTTCTGAAAACAAGGATCATCAATGATAAAAATAACTCTGGACCAACAAAAAGGGCCATCAGTGAGGAAGATCACTGTGAACCATCATGGACAACCACTAATGTAGATGACTGAAGGACCAACGAGGATCCATAGCGAGGACAATTATAAATGACTGGCAATGATCATCACTGAGGATAATCACAGGACCAATATGGAAGATGATCATAACGAACCAGCATGAAGGACCATCATTAAGAACAACCACAGAGGACCGGCACAGAGTCCCATCATCGAGGACGATCATTAGATGAACACCAACAACTATTACTAAGGATAATCACTGTTGATCAGCATGAAGGATAATCACAAAGGAAGATCATTATGGACTAACATGAATGACCTTCTTCAAGGACAAATACTGGACCAGCGTGATGAACCATTTTCAAGGACAAACACTGGACCAGTATGAAGGACCATCATCACAGGCAAACACTGGATCAGTATAAAGAACCTTATTCAAGGGTAACACTGGACAAGCATGAAGGACCATCATCAAACACAAGCACAGGATCAGCATAGAGAACCTTTACCAAGGACGAACACTGGACCAGCATTAAGGACTACCACCAAGGACGAACTCTGGACCAGCATGAAGGACCATTACCAAAGACGAAAACTGGATCAGAAGAAGAGCCATCACCAAGAACGAACTCTGGACCAGAAAAAAGGACCATCACTGGACCAGCATGAAAAACCATCACCCAGGACGAATACTGGATCAGTATGAAGGGCAGTCACCAAGGACGAGCATTGGGCCAACATGAAGAGCAATGGGCCAGCATGAGGGACCTTGCCCAAGGACGAACAATGGACCAGCATGAAGAACCATCATCCAGGACAATCACAGCAGACCAGCACGTTAAACCATAATGACGATGTGCAAAACAACCTTCTCTGTTCTCCCCTGACGAGAACACAATTGCTGAAGCACATCCTCTTTGTACTCAATATCCACGAAAAATGATTCGTTGGACTAAAGATACTGAGAGAGAAGAGAGAGGAAGAAAGTGGCGGCCGTTCCAGCCATAACAGGCGTATAATGATCGCCATAAAGATGCTCTCTTTCCACTAGTCCACCCTGTGCCATAAAAAACGAAAATAGCTCTGACGCTCCAAATTAGCATTATTGATCTGCCTGTTTTGGGCATATGTTGTCTCTCGTCATGCATCAGCCTATTTGGATACAAAGGAGAGGATATATTCATAATTCCTTAACGCGAGGAAAACAGAATAGATGAATGCAGCAGCAAGTGTGACGGCAAGGGCGCCAGCAGGAGTGAGGGAGAGCGAGGGGGCGGTGGAACGTCGCTCGCCACCAGTGAGGGACATCACCAACAATCCTTTCCTCTCTCCACTACCTTCCTTCTCTTTATTCCACCACTCACGTTTTTACTGTTTACTTGTAGTATCCTAGCGTGTGTACCAGAGGTTCTGCCTAAAAAGCTCTGGACTATGAAACTCTTAATATTTCATGATTATCGAAATAATGTGATGATTAATGTCCGGATGTTTGTCTAACTCTGCGACTCCTCCTTTGGGGAAGGAAATACACCCCGCCCCACCCAGGTAAGTAATGCCCCTAATTTCTCTATGGAGGGTAATATTTAGTCTCCTTTTGAGTCGATATTATTTCTTTGCCGATCTTAAGCAAGCCTTCCGCTGCAGAGATTAGTATTTCTAAACTCCCATAAAAGTTAACTTCTGACTATCCCGCACCACACTCCAAGGTACACGTGTCCCTCTCTCACCTTACCTTGGGAGGCCGATCTGCCGCGATAGTTTCCACGCCCGAGGCAGGCGTACACACTCCCACCAACCCACCCAAACAGGCAGGATATTACTCATCAAACCTTCGCTCCACAACTAATGGTAAGTGTGCGTGTTCAGCCGACACTACCAACACGCATCCAGAACAAGGTCAAAGGTCGCTACAGATCTTATCCCGTTGCGTCACAGCTTTGAGCATTATCACTAATTCATTAAGCGCGCCCTTTACGTACTGTCACAAATCGCTACAAAACACTGGGGCAAGTACACACGACTCACCCACGGAAAAAGTTGATGATGGCTAACATGATTGTCAGCATGTGTTTGGGAGGACAACACGTGAGAGCTGGCATGGATAGATGCGTCTAGACACGGGACTGGAGGAGCCTCCCGCGTGAGGAAGGGCGTGGCGCTGGGCTGACTGCCTGCCTGCCTGGCCGGGACGTGCTTACAAGCATCACAACACACCACAAGCAACACACTGGCCAGCCAGCCAGCCAGCCAGCCCACTGCTCAAGACGAGGTCGGGGTGAGGGCAAACAGGGCATACAGTCACACTACCCTCCCTAGTGACCGACGACGTAAAGCGGGCCGCTATCACCGTCCACGACACATGTTGAGGCTGGACCCCTGTTGTGTGTTGGGGTGAGGACTGGCGACAGTGAGTGGGGAGAGGGGCTGGTGAGCGGTACAACAACGTGGGCTGCTTGGTGGCTCCTGCTGCAGATCATATGGTGGTGGTGGTGTCCGGCCCTTCCCCGCCCACACTCTCTCGCTCACTCCCCAGCCTAACACCTCCAGGCCCACAACCACCACCACCACTTCACACCAAGCCCAGCAACACCACACAGCAAGTCTACCTCCAAAATACAGCAAGCCCAGCAACAGTACACATTAAACCTACCACCACACAATGGGCCCAGCAACAGTACACACTAGACTTACCACCACATAGTAGGCCCACTACCACCACCACACAGCAGACACACCACCGCACTGCAGGCCCACCAGCACTACACACCACCACCTCCATCACACAGCAGACCCATAACCACACAGCAGGCCCACCACCTCCCCACAGCAGACCCACTATCACCACCACACCACACAGAAGACCCACTACCACTACCACAACACAGAGAAGACCCACTATCACCACAACACAACAGGCCCACCACCAACACACCACACAGAAGACCCGTTATCACCACCACACAGGGCCATCACCACACCACACATTAGACCCACCACCACCAGACAGGTCTATCACCAATGCACACCATCGCCCCCACACACCAGACCCACCACGACTACACACTACCACTTCACACATCAGCACCATCACCACCACGCAGCAGGTGCACCACCACTACACACATCACCAACACCACACAGCAGGCCCATCACCACTACACACCATCAGTACCACACATCAGACCCATACATCATATGAAATTATGACTGCAACATTCTAGTCATAACAAAACCAATCAATGATCTCTTAATTTCATAAAAGTATATGAAAATCTACACACAAATGAAAAAAGCGTGGGAAACCAGAACAATCTTATTGTTTTATTTGAATACTTATCAAGTGAATAAACAGATTTCCTATCCTTTGTAAAATTATCGTAATACCAGGATAACTAACCACCAGAAAAGGATGTATGTTTAGATTATCATTATTTTTTTTCTATGTTTATGGAGATTGTTTATTTTGCAAAAATGTTTGAGACGTCCTAGAATACTCTAACCCTCAGAAGCATAACCATTACATAAAGCATAACCAACAATGTCCAGCTGTGCAGTGTCCTGGCAGCGTAACCAAGTGTCCAGGTGTGTTCAGTGTACCGCCAGTGTCCAAGTGAATTGTGTGTACCGCCAGTGTGACCAACAGTGTCCAGGTGAGTTCTGTGTACGGCCAGTGCAACCAAAAGCGTCCAGCTGTGTTTTGTACCGGCAGTGTAACCAACAGTGTTCAGGTGTGTTCTGTGTACCGTCAGAGTTACAAACAGCGTCCAGCTGTGTACAGTACAGCCCGTGTCACACACAACATGGTCGAACAGCCAGCCAGCCTCCCATCCCGAGCTATGACGACGTCCTGCGCCCCTGGTGAGGTCGGCATGACTAATGTAGTAATGCAGGTGTCCTACAGATGGAGGAGCTTCCCGGGCCACCCCTTGCCCCTTACACCCTCACCTCCCTCCGACAGGCCCTCCGTCCACCCCATCCCCACCCTCTACGGCCCCGGCCAGTCCCTACCTCCTCCAGCCACCTGGGTGAGTCACACACACACACATACACATACACAGTCCAGGGACGCCCGCCTGTAAAGGGGTTATGCCTCCAGTCCAGATGATCTTCTGAGGCCCGTCTTGTTCAGCTGCCTTTGGCTTATTCTGGTTTGTGGCTGCGGTGAGCGACTTACTCGAGGACAGCACACTTCGACCCCTTGAACACGACGGAACGACCCTTAAGCACGACGGTTCGACCCTTATGTATGATGCCCTGTTCTTGTGACCTAAGGGTCAGGTCAAAGGCCAGGCGATCATAACAAGGGTCGGATCCACGTTCTCAAGTGTATCGCGGTCGTTCTCAAGGATCGTACTATCGCTCTCAATGGGCTAAATTCATAATAATTTCTCCAAGAAAAGCATTACCATCTCAGCTCTCCTAAGCATGCTATAAACATTACAATATCCACACATTAATACACATGACAGCTGGAGAGAGTGGAAGGAGTGCAAATGAGGCCATTGTTCCTCGGTTCCTGACGCTACCTCGCTTGGGTGGGACGTGCAGTTGTGTTTACTATTTCCTTTACGGTTTCTTCTGGCTGTGGTGTTATGGCTAGTCGCTGGACGCTTCACCTATGGTACTGAGGCCAGTCACTAGACGCTTCACCTGTGGTATTGAGGCCAGTCACTGTTCGCTTCACTTGTGTTGAGGCCAGTCACTGTGGTGTCATGTCCAGTCACTAGACGCTTCACCTGTGGTATTGAGGCCAGTCACTGTTCGCTTCACTTGTGTTGAGGCCAGTCACTGTG
>JAYMFT010413176.1:0-18110 GCA_038088735.1 Panulirus argus | reverse complement strand
TTTTTCTTCGTCTGTTTCCTGGCGCTACCTCGCTGACGCGGGAAACAGCGATCAAGTATAATAAATAAATAAATAGAAAGAAAATTATTACACTAACACTGTTGTTACTGTCATTTACTGAGACATTTAATTATATATGCACAGTTTATGCATATGTACATATTATAATCACTAGTAAACAACCACAGCTTAATGAGATGTAACAACTTGAATTTGCTTGGGTAACTTAGAATGATTTTTTTCATGAATCTTGAACTATCAGGATTCAGTTGAGGATGAGAAAAGGCAAACCATACAAGTATACATATAGTTCGTTACTGGTGGTCATACTTGTACAAAGGCAGCCTTGAAAGTGTTGGTATTCTGGACCTGGTGCTTATTAGATCATTTGGGCGGGTATGGCAACTATGATTTGCCAAAGACCATGATTCATTGACCCATATGAAAATATTCATTTCAGTTATACTTTGCTTGCACATATTGTGCTCCATCACTCAGGTTTTTACAGGTTTTTCCAGTCGTTTGACATAATTTTAACTGTCGCCATGGCTATTATATCTATTTATATTAGAGAAGTATTATATACTCGTACACATGTAGCAGTGGTCTTGAAACACAACTTGTTTGTTCTAGGATTTACTGTGTAGATTTGTTAGACATCCCCCCACTGTTGCATGGAACAGTCCACACAGGAAGTTGATTTTATTTTGTTTTTCATTGATTCATGATTGTTTAGGAGTGTTTCTCATTGATTCATGGTTGTTTAGGAGTGTTTTATATTGCTGTTAATGTACACGAGTAACATGAGCTGCCTTAGAGCTTTAGATATGTTGGTTTGTCTGTCAGCAGGCAGAATGTAAAGGTGTTTGGCTTGGAATGAGGTTTATGCTTGACATCTTAAGATAAAGGTGACATTTAAGTTGTTTTAATTTTTTTCATTGTTTAGCAGTTGTTTAGGTGTATATTTTATTTTTTAAAGGTTATTTTGCTGAATTTTGGTGCTTGATTTTTCCATGTATCTCACCCACACTGAGGTATGTAGATATGCATTGTACTTGTTAAGAGGATTTGGGGATATTACTTTTGTATGCTGAAAACATGATTTTACAGGAGCCACAGCAAAACAAACTAAGCAGGATTGGTTCAGATGGTTTGCAGATCTTTAAGGACACTAGCAAGAAATCACTGGGAATGCAATTTGTGGTGTTAAAGTTATATATTGTAGGAAGTAGTTAGTTGGCAGCCAGTGACCATAGAGGTATATTGCCAGTACTACCCGCCTGGGTATCAGGAGGGCTAGCGACATTTGTTTAGTGTGCCAGCACTTTAGTGGTTGTTAAATTGCACTCCTCTGACCCAGGTAACTGTCTTTTCTTTCTGCCTCACAAACATGTAGACTACTGGCAGTCTGTCCACAAACATACAATTTCTCCTTGTCATATGTAACACTTGACAACACTTAACTCACGCAGCTCATTCTTCGTAACTCTAGATTTTCTTGTGTTGAGCACTATATGCTAGCCCTGTCTTTTAGCAAATTGGTATGAGCAGTAGATAAAAGTAGTAGGTAGGAACATTTAGGCAGGAGTATTAGGTAGAAACATTAGGTAGAAGTAGTAGGTAGGAGCATTAGATAAAAGTAATCATTAGGAACATTAGGTAGGAACCTCTGCAAACACTGTGTTAGACTTGCCCTCTGCCAGTGGTCTGTTAAGGTTGAGACTCAAAAGGCTAAGAAGCAGCATTGGAATTCTTTAGTTATGGAGACTCTATTACTGTGGCCACCCCTTTGAGGGAGTTCCAATTGGAACATAAGCTATTTTCCTTTGCTTCCACTGACTAAGATGTATTTTTTGACCACTGCACCACCATTCAAGAGGATTATATGCCCTTATTTATTTATCGTTACCCCAGGGCCAATTTCTTTGAAAGAATCCTGGTGTTACTTAGGACCTTTCTAAAGGCTCATGCAGCTTAAGGCTGTACTACTTCCAAAAGCAAGGAAAAATAGACAGCATTGGAGTGAGAAATTCTTTGATTAGATTGTACTTCGAGTGATGCAGCCTCACCAAAGGTGACTTTTCACTTGCGGTTTAACCTCGAGCAGGCCAAGTCCATTGATACTGGTTGTGCTCTCCATTTAGCCAATTGCTTAGTTCTCAGTGTAAAAATATTTTGTATATACCCCACAGTGGTTGAATTCCTCTTCCAGTGATGAAGGGGAATGTGTATCCTGCCCTTGATATTTTATTTTCAACTATCATGAACAACTAATCAAACATTCTACTTGTGTTTCCTTTCATTCTGGTCATACTTCAAGTGCATTTGATATCCTTTTTACTTCAACCTTTCTTTGCTTTAGTTACAATCTCTTTTAATGTTCTTTTCTCATTGTATGCTCAGTCATCCAGTTCCCCTTAAATGCTGACAATGACAAGATTTATTCTCGACTTTTCATTAGATTACTATTGTATAAATCTTCTCTGTGTGCAGAAAGCATAATGGAGGTTATTCCTTTGAGTATAGATGCATCTCCCCTTTTTCTACAGTTGAGACTTATGTGAAATAGCATCATAAAACCTGATAATGCTAAGGGAAAGTTAATGTTTGTTCTTGCTATCCTCCATTACCATGGTTAGTATTCTATTAGACAGAAATTGATTTAATCCAGGTCATAATGTAAACCCAAAACCTTTCTTTATACTAAAACAAAATATGGCCAGATTTGTCTCTCATATGTTGTATGTGTAGTTACCCTACCATTTTAAATCACATTGTATTGACTCCAGAGTACATGCTTTTTGATTTACTTGTAAGAATTCTGTTCTCATTTTGATTAGCAGTCTTTTCTGATTCTTCAAATTATTTGTGCTGATTCTCATATCTTTTACAGATTGTGCGTCATGGTGGCTGCCTTGGCCTGGGTCTGGCAGCCATGGGCACTCAACGCACGGATGTGTATGAACAGTTGAAATATTCTCTGTTCCAAGATGATGCGGTTACAGGCGAGGCAGCAGGATTAGCAATGGGCTTAGTTATGCTAGGGTCAGCCAATGAACAAGCAGTTTCTGATATGGTGAATTATGCTCGTGACACACAGCACGAGAAAATTCTCCGTGGTTTAGCACAGGGAATTGCTTTAACTATGTATGGACAGCAAGATCAGGCAGATCGTCTCATTACAGAACTCAGTGAAGATAAGGATGCTATACTAAGACGAGCTGCAATGTACACTGTTGCAATGGCCTATTGTGGTACTGCCTCAACACCAGCAATGAAGAGACTGCTTCATGTTGCAGTTTCTGATGTGGACAATGATGTTCGACGTGCAGCTGTGGAAGCCTTAGGTTTCTTGCTGTTCCGGTCACCAGAGCAGATACCGAGTATGGTATCTCTTTTGTCTGAATCCTATAACCCTCATGTCCGTTATGGTGCTGCAATGGCTTTAGGTGTTGCATGTTCAGGCACTGGGCAGAAGGAAGCACTTGGGTTGTTGGAGCCACTCACCAATGATCCTGTCAACTTTGTCCGCCAGGGTGCCCTCATTGCCTCTGCTCTTGTGCTTATACAGCAGACTGAGGCTACTTGTGCCAAAGTTAAAGATTTTCGCCAGTTGTATGCTAAGGTTATTGGGGATAAACATGAAGATTCCATTGCAAAGTTTGGAGCTATCCTTGCCCAGGGTATTATTGATGCAGGTGGACGCAACATGACCATCTCGTTGCAGTCCCGGACGGGACATACCAGTATGACTTCTGTAGTTGGCATGTTCATTTTCACTCAGTTCTGGTACTGGTTTCCATTGGCACATTTCTTATCTATGGCGTTCACTCCAACATGTCTCATTGCTCTGAACTCCGAACTTAAGATGCCAAAGATGCAGTTTGTTTCAAATGCCAAACCTTCTACATACGGATATCCAGCACCACTAGAAGAGAAAAAGAAGGAAGTAGCAGAGAAAGTAACAGCAGTTCTTTCCATCACTGCCAAAGCAAAGAAGAAGGATGATGAAAGAAAGAAAAAAGAACAGAAAGATGAAAAGATGGATGTAGATGAAGAAAAGAAGGAAAAAGAAGAAAAAGAAAAGGAAAAGGAAAAAGAAGAAAAAAAGAAGGAAGAAGAAAAGAAAAAAGAAGAGCCAGCTTTTGACTTGCTGAGCAATCCTGCCCGAGTCATGAAAGCTCAGCTGAAAGTTATACGCATGGGGGAAGGATCACGTTATACCCCAGTAAAGGAACTAAACATTGGTGGAATCATTCTGATGAGAGACACTAAACCTGAGGATAGTGAAGAACTGGTTCAGCCTGTACCTGCATTAGGACCCAAAGCAGAAGAAGAAACTGAACCAGATCCCCCAGAAGCCTTCAGATATGTTGAGGAGGATTAGTTTATAAGGAAACTGAGATTTTGATATTTTTTTTTAAGAAGATCACCCAGAGTTTGAAATGTTCATTCATTGAAAAGGTATCTGTATGAGCATTTGTGTTAGCGTGAAATGAAATTAGGTAATTAGTGTAAAAAAAGTTCAATAGTAGCATTTCACTGTTTTGGAGTTGTTTCATTTACAAACTAAAAGGAGCTGCTTTTGATGTGGACAATTTATAAACACTGGGTTTAAGTTTCATGGGAAATTTTGTGTAAATTGTAAATCATTTTTTTTTTTTAAGAATTATTTTATAAAGTTTCATGTTCATTATTAAATAATTCTGAAGAGCACAGTTTTAGTTCAAATAATTTTTCTGTCATCAACTAAGTTCCCAATCCATTTACATAAGGAAGATCAAGTGCACATAGGTATGAACCATTCATGGGAACTAAATTTAGGGAATTGGTGCCCTAATTGAACCCCACAAGCTGGCACAAAAAAAAGAGTCAGAAAAAATGTCCAGCATCATATCTGGTATGACATGCAGCATCATGGAATACCTTTCTGTGCTATAATGAACAGCTCTTCACAAATTTCCAAACATTTACCCAGTTCACACTCAGTTCAACAGTGAACTACCTCACTATTTCCTGGTCTTGCTCCCCATTCAGTTTTCACCTTTGTAAACCTAATTGGCAAATAGTTGCATCTTCAGAGCATATATTTCTAGAAGCAGAACAAAGCCTTATAGCTATGCTTTCATATACAGTTGGTCCCATCCAGTAACACTCTTACTATTGTTTTACTTTTTATGGCATCCATTTTCTTCCATTATTTTGTCCTTTTATATATGTAAATCCCTCTCTCTTTGTAAGCATAATCCTTTAATTGTGTGGAACCTATGCAATACAGTGTAAAAATAGTGTAATGTATGTATACACATCCATGAAAATATCACTAAGAATAACAACATATAATTTTGAGGCTTCCAGTATCTACAAAGAAAATTAAAACTAGCCCAAAACCAAAGAAGCAACTCAAGCCCCCCCCCCCCTTCTTGCTGCGTTAGCAAGATAGCGTCAAGAACAGACAACTGTGTCTAAGAGGGAAAATCCTCACTTGGCCCCTTTCTCTCTTCTTTCTTTTGGTAAAGTAAAGGCTGGAGGGGAGGATTTCCAGCACCCCGCTCCCACCCCTTTTAGTCGCCTTCTACAACATGCAGGGAATATGTGGGAAGTATTCTTTCTCCCCTATCCCTGGCCCACAAGAAATATGAAATTATTTGGATATAATCTTTGAGGACCACTCAGAATACCATTACAAGAGATGGAGAGGCCCACAGTAGCCACCAGAATTGAATTAATGTATGAGTGGTGGTTTGGTGGCTGGGATATTAACTATAGAGGTGCAATTTTGCTCTCCAAAGCTTACACACCAGCATACTGGACAGTTGTCAAGGTGACAGATTATCACTTTCATAGACCGTACCTCAAATCGTCCTGCACACGAGAATACTCCACTGGTCTAACATATGCTGCCCTTGCTTTTGCATTAATGCTGGCTGCAGTGATGCATTATTTTTGTAGCTTTTTGCAAAACACTTTATAAGCCATTGTTGTCAACTCACAGTACAATATGTTGTAGTTCATAGTACCACAACAACACATCAGGGTATCCAGAGGACACGCTGGGCAGGGACATTCATAGCACAGTAAGTTATTTGCATGGGGATGTAGCTGTTCTTTGGAATAATGATTTTTTTTTTTTTTTTTTTTTTTTTTTTTGTGCCCATGCTTAATGTATTGGGAAGATTATTTTGATTCTTACTGATCAAACCAGATGTGATTTAGTGGGATTGATACCTTTGTAAATTTTAAAGGTAAAATTAATGATTAGTTGAGGATGTTTTAGCAGTTTAACATATTCTATTAAGAATGTACAAGCAATTCAGTATCAGTTAGTACCTGATATGTCATTATCCATAATATTGCTGTCAGCCTTGTGCTGAATCTCTTTCATACTTTTCAGCTGTGCTATTTGAAACTGTTCTTTGATTTATATCCACTTGTCTACATACTTTCCCAGCCCAATCTTTTTAGTGTCTCCTGTTTGTGTAGTACTTCACCCATTTATCTGAAGCACACTTTATACTAATCTTCCCATTTTCATTTCTTCTTATTTGTGCTGACTCAGTATATGCTGTAATTTTTGTAATCATCTGCTACTTTCCTTGTTTTGTATGCTTAAAGAAATTTTACTAGGAAGACGGGAATGTAAAAGAAATACATAATGACACTTTTGTATATACTTAAGAGTTTTTTTAAAAATGGAAGTATTGTTAGCGTGATATTCTTTGACAGCCCATGACTACTATAAACTTTCATAATAAAGAAATAACTTTGGAAAGAAATGATAGTTTATGATTTTATTTACTTTCTGTGTTCTTTAATTGGAAAGGACCCCCAGATTTATGAATATCAGCATTGGTATTGTTAAGATATAACAGTTCTAATAGCTGTTTTTTTGAATACCTAAAGAGCTGTTTCCCTTTCACTGGGCAAATGTTTTTAAGAACCCAAGAGCAATCAATAGCTTGAATCTTTTCCCAGAGATATTTGCATATTGGTTAGGTAAAGGGAAAGGAAAAAGAGGACAAAGTTAGGATTGGAGATAAGTTTTGTGATCGGGTTTGAAAGAACAGTATAAGGGGAAGGCAAAGGTAAGCATAACCTTTTACTTGTACCATCACTTTGGGAGGACAGTACAAGGTACTGATATGTAAATCCTAGAATTGTTTGGGAAGACTACAGGATTGTGTAGGACATATATGTATGTGTATAACTACATGTACTTAGTGAGGAGACAGTTTTGTGCTCATTGGGCCCCCATCTCTTGAACATTATCTACTGTCATACTTCTTGAATTTATGTATGGTGTCTGTATTAACCATGTCCTCAATCAGTCTCTTCCATTCATCCTTCACTCTTATATTTAAAATGAACTTCTTTACACCTTTTTTGACAATTTTTTTGCTTAATTATATGTTGTCATCTGTTTGCTCTGTCTCTACATCACTCGAAAAACTGCTTACTATCCGTCTCATCGATCTTTTTTAAAACCTTGAAGGTTATAATCAGATCACCCCTCATTCTTATTTCTTCAAAGGTGGGTAAATTTAAAGCCTTTAGCCATTTCTTATAACTTAACTCTCTCATTTCTGGTACCATCTTTGTTGTCTTCTGCTGGACCTTCTGTATTAGCTCTTTGTGCTTCTTTAGGTTGAGATGACCATACTTGAGAAGCATATTCTTGTTTCGGCCTAATGTATGATACGGACAGCTTGCTAAATATATCCTTATCCATATCCTTGAAAGGTATTGTTATATTTGCCAAAAGACAGGTAGTTCTCTTTTACTGTTCTGGGACTCTGGTAATAGGTTAGGGACATTGCTGACTCCCAAGTCCTTCTCACACACAGAATTTTGAAGCTTATTTCCTGCCAGATGATTATCATATTAAGGCCTTCTTTCACATTGTTCCTTATTCGTTACTTTACATTTGCTTGGGTTGATTTTCATCAACCATGTATCAGACCAACTCTGAAGTCTCTTTAGTTTCCCTTGTAAGGTGATGCAGTCCTCTTCACTTTTCCCTTCCCTCGTGACTTTTTCATCATATGCAAACATATTTATGTTGGACTCTATACCCTCATGCAAGTCATTCACATAGATTAAGAAGAGTAACAGTTCCAAAACAGAGCCCTGGGTCACTCCACTGATGACCTACAACCATTTGGAGAAAACTTCTCTGACATGTTTCTTTTGCTCTGATCTACGAAGATAATCTTCAATCCATCAAAGGAGTCTCGTCAATATTCTTGTCTGTTATTCCAGCTCCTGAATCGGCTTCCCATGCGCTATTGTGTCAAATGCTTTCTGGAATTCAAGATGTGAACAATCTACCTTGCCTTCCCTTTTGTCTGATTAGGACAGAGCTCACTCTCTCATAGAAATCTAAGTTGTTTGTTTCATGTGATATGGTTGTTAGTGTTCCTCACCATGGCACATTTATGGGATGCCTGGGTTCAAGCCCACATAGGTTCAGTTTCTGTTTGCAGTTGTTGGTTTACAGTCCACCCAGTTGTTCCTCCTTCCCTTGGGGCTGGTCGATCAATTGGGAACCTGACTTAGGCTAAAGTATAAGTATATAGTGTTAGTGAGAAGGCCTTGATTAGGGCATTCAGTTGCCTGTCCCATCTTAGCTAACATGAAAAAAAGACTTCCTTTCCCTAAAACCATGTTGCCATTCACTCTGGTAAATTTTCCTTTATAGAAAGTCATCCATTTGCTTTCTGATTAACTTCTCCAGTAACTTACAAACGAGTAATTTATATTACCTTACAGTACCATGTAGTACCTTACCTGGACTTACTTTCTTATAGATGGTTATGACATTTGCCCTTTTCCTCTTCCTCAGTAGTTTGCCTTTTTCCAGCAGCATCTCAAATATTACTTCAAGAGTCCTGTCTAATGTGTCTACAGATATCTTCAGCACATAAGGTAAAGTTTCATCAGAACCATGAGCTTTGTATGTTTTGTGTGTGTATGTTTTGGTAGATGGAAAAGCACTTATAGGTAAGACTGTTCCTGTGTGAAAAAACTTTGGGAGGAAATATATGAATGTATAAAGAATACTAAGGTAAGAAAAGTGTAGTTTTGCTGAGAGACATGAATGCAAAAGTAGGGGATGAGACAGCAAAGGATGTTTGTGGCAAGAAATTGGAAAAGGGAAGGAGAGGTGGCTGTATGTAGAGGAAAAAATAGTCATAAAGGTTGTAAAAGATCAGGAGGAAGCATTTCTGAAGCCTCTATCAGGGGAAATTGGGAACAGGATGAAGCATAGGTGTCAAGAAGTAGTAAAGGATAAAGGAAAATAAAGAAAAAATATGATGGCTTTTGAAGAGTCAGTTGAAAAATTTTCAGAAATTGAGGGACCATAAGAAGTATCAAAAGAAAGATGGGGAAAAACAGAAGTGAAAGAATAAAATCAGACGATCAGGTGCTACATAAAGAGTTGACAGTATTCAAGGGATGGAGAGAGAGGAGGGAAAATTCCATTAGTATACGATAAAGTCTTCCTGCCTGAGGTAAAAGCAGCAATAAGGAGATTGAGAATAGGGGAAGCCATCTGACTAGATGGAAAACGAATTGTTAAAGAATTGATGGTGATGTGGGGACAATGAACGCGAAAATATGTTTTTGAAAAATGGGTGAATACCAAATGACTGGACTGAAGCAGTGATTTTTCCTTGCTGCTAAGGAAATAGTGGTAAGGATAGCTGTACATACTGTAAGAGGAAATAGCATACAAAGGAAGGTATATGGCAAAATGTTATTTATATGATGATGGAGATAACTGCAAGATAAGTTGAAGAGTGAGGAGGTTTTAGAAAAGTTAAAAGATGCATAGATCATTGTTTTTCTGCAATGTTGATAACAATTATGTATGTAGAAAAAAAGAAGAAACATTTGTAGAATTTTTGAACTTGGAAGAGGCATATGATAAACTGGCCTAGGGTGCATTGTTAGAGGTACTGAAATCCTGTGGTGTAGAAGGAAAGTTGCTGGATGCAACAAATTTAAACCAACAATAAAGTGAAGTATATGTGAAAGTTGAGGGTGGATTAAGTAAAAGTTTGAGAGAGTTATGTGACTGACAACAGGATTGTGTATGTTACCTTGGCTTTTCAATATGTATATGGATGGGGCAAATAGAGAGCAGAAAGCAATGTAAGAGAGAGGGAGGAAAGCTTAAGGTTGGAGGAAAGACCCAGCCTTAATGACTAGCTTGTTTCCAGATAAGTCAATGTCACTAGCAGATAATGAAGAGAAATTATAAGTAATGAATGAATTTTATGTAATCTATAAAAGAAAATTTGAAATAAATGCCTGTAAGGGAAAGATGATGGGCTTTGAAAGGAGGTAAAATGAAATGGTTCACTTTGCAGTACCTTGCAGAAGAAAAAAAGTAAGCTGACATGACACAAGAATGGTGGTGAAATTTAGAAGGGGTTCTGGAATTTGAATGTAGGTTCAGCTCTTTGCAAACAAAGAGCAGTGGGAGGAGATATGTAAAAGACTAAGGGTTTGCATAATCCTACCAACCTTTATATATAAACATGAAAAATGTATGTACAACTGAGTAGACAGCTTTAGGGTTCAGGATGCTGAAATATGTTATTTGAGGGATGCTTGCTGTGTTAGCAAATATGATGAAACAGGCAGTTTCAAAGTGTATAGGAGATATGGAGTATTAGAGAAAGACATAGTGTCATTTCATGGAGTGATTTAACTCCTTTGGTGTTCAATTAATTTTTTAAGGCTCCCTCTCACTGCACAAAAAAAGACAAACATCTAAACCATTTACTATTAATGAAAAGCTGCACAAAAATATGAAAGCTATTATTTTCTAACAAAAAATTACTTAACTGTTTCCAGGTTGGAAAAAAAAAATTACTGGACAAGCCAAACCTAATTACACTGTTTGCCAAAAACTTTAAGAATTTTATGTATATTTAGTACTCAAAAAAACTACCAAAGCCAGTATTTTTTTATATGAATTAAGAGTTAAGCATTCCTAGTTTAAGAAAATATATCATTTACTGGATTAACCATCCATGAGTGTGTGACAGTGATTGCTATGGGCAGTGGTGAGTGCCTCAGGCGTGGCTAACCCCTGCAAAAGGCACCCGACCACTCTCTATGGTCATTGAGGCCTCCAGGTGGCTCCAAGGACTCGAACCTTTGTTTCAATTACCACCTGTGGCTTGACAACGGAGCAAAAAATGTGGTGGTAAATTAAATCTGTAGACTAACATTCATAGCACCCTGCTATATGACAGTAAATAGATGACCAATACATCAAAAGGATTAAGTGAGATCCTTTGAAGTGGTTTGGTCATGTGGAGAGGATGCATGATGATAGGCTGGTAAGAAAATGTGTTGGAGCAAAGTAGAAGCAATTAAAGGTGGTGAAGACAACCAGTACCCTGGGAAGAAAAAGGGCAAGAGTGTACTGGGAAGAAGACTGAGGTATGTGTGAGGAGGCTGGAGCAGCTTGAAGACTTTTCTATTGTGGCCTTTCCCTAACCCCATGGGAGGGGAACAGAAATTCCCAGATACAGATAGATGGATGGGATCGATTGACACGCATAAATAGTTACCTACCGGAGGAATCCATTTCTGTAGGGAAATAACTAACACTGTCTGTATTAGGTAACATCTAAGTCAGATTCTTTTAAGTTAAATTTCCTATATTAAAATAAGTTTACTTTGCTTTTCATGTCATTGATTGGCTTTCATTCCATGTCAGTTTTAGCAGGGGTTAAGCAGGACCAGTTGAATGCAAAAATAATGAACTTTTATTAACCAAAGGCAGTTGTAGCAGAGATGTTCAAAATTTTGTGTAAGAAGTAAACGGGAAAAGGAATGCAATTACATTTTGGTCTGGAACAGATGTAAGTAGTTGTGGTTATGCAGAGGAAGTTATATCCATTTATATCATAGGAAAATGGAATAATATTTCCAATTATGTCATATGAAAATGGAAACAATGTGTGGAAGAATATGAAACAATTGAATCAGTATTAGTATGGGAATTAGTAAGAACTGGTGCTTATGAAAGGCATTTGTAGTGAAATATGCACATGTAGATTATTATTATCATTATTATACAACCTTATGACCCCCTTTAGGAAGCTAAGGCAGCTTTGAGGCTGCACTCTATGTACGAGCAGTGAAATAGTGTATTCTTTTGGAAAGAGAAAGCTCTTGATGAGCCTATGCTCGTTTCAGCTCATTGACATTGATACAGCCTCGCTGAAAGTGACTTATTGCTCACAGTTTAATATTTTTTGGGGAAACTCCAGTAACATCTACACAGGCAGATGATATTAAAAATGTATTATCGTATATAACTGTAGCATTCCTTCTGTGTGGTTTCTGCAGCTTCAGGGGGGCATTAAAATCAGACAAAGAGAGTAAGAAGTTCCCTGTAATCCCTTTTGTCAACTGACAAAAATACAGCCATGTTGAATGTGAAGTCCGAGAGGATGAATTTATTGTTATATCAGGGTATCTAAATGGAAAATTGGAAAGTAGATCAGCAACAGTACAGCCTTGGAAAACCTGCATTTTGGAGGAGAGACGGAACGTGTGAGAAGTGGTTGGAAGTGAACACTGAATGTGAGCTGTATATTGTGAATACTTACGTCAAGAAAATTTCTTCAAGTGCCGCTGGTATAGTGAAGGTAGGTATAAAGATTTTATTACACACATACAAGTAAGAAGTGTAAGGCCATTTCAATTTTGCACAAAAATACATGTTAGAATTTATATTTGTTGAAAACTGTTGTGCAAAGATGTATGAATAGAGAATTGTTGGATGACTGTGTTATAGAGTAAAATGAAGCTATTCTTGATTTCCTTCATGGTGAGCAGGAGAGTTTTAAAAGAGAGCATAAGAAGTGAATTATTACAAAGCATTGATATCTGGTGTGGGATTCTAAGAAGTGATGAATTACAAGATGAAAATGACTGAGTATGGAGATTATATGAGGTTGGAAAAATTTTTGAAGGTTGCAGGTATAATGACTGAATGCAAAGAACCATCAAAAAAATATGAGGTAATGAAGACTGTATGAATGATGAGGGTGTTAGAAAATGATATATGAGGGAATGTGAGAACAGAAATTGAAAAGCTGTAAGATTAGTAAAAATTTAAGAAATAAAGAATGATGACAAAGGAGTTTAATGTAGTAGCTGTATGTAGTTCATTGAAAACAAAAGTATGCTCTGGAATTAAAAGAAGGAAAGCAAGGAAAAGAGATGAAGATAAGTGAAGATTTCATATGAGTGCAAATAAAGATATAGGACGTGCATTAGGGAAAGGGGATCACTAAGACCTAAAAAGATGAACTTAGAAAATGGTAAATATTTGGATGTTACTTTTAGCAAATATGGTGAAAACAAGAATCAAAGGACTCAAGAGATGTGGGCTAATTTCTAGAGCTTTTTATAGTTAGAAGGATGAAGTGTAAGCCTATGGTGTGGTAAGCTGGTTAGAATGGTGGTGCATCCCAAACTATTGTAAGTTTATTTGTTTATAATTGTTCCAGGATCCCTTTCTAAGAAATGGTCCTCATGATACCCAAGAGCTCCTGCAGCCCTAAAGTTGCACTACCTCCAGTAGCAGGGAATAGCTGGGACTGCTTTGGAGTGAGCAGTTCAGTGACAAGAATGTACTTTCAGTGTTACAGCCATGACAAGGGTGACTTTTTATATGTGGTTGTTACCTCTTGCAGGCATAATCCGGTAACAACAATGTATGTAAATAAATGGTAGATTTAGAGAGTAGAATGCTATCTATTCTGTCCATATCTCTGATGCCAGTTTCCTTTGGGAACTCCCTCAAGGGGATGGCCATGGCAAAAGTGTCTCCATAACTGTTGAACACCAGTGCTGCTTCTTAGCCTTAACAGGCCACTGGCAGAGGGTAACTTTAGTGCTGTTCTTTTTAGAGGCTCTTACTTGATGTTCCTACCAACTACTTCTACGTAATGTGTCTACCTAATATTCCTACGTAATGTTACAACCTACTAATTCTACCTAATGCTCCTTGCTAATACTCCTAGTTACTACCAACCATGACTGTCACAAATCTCATAAGCAATGACACCTATAAATTGCAGTTATGGACTAACATCCCAAGCAATTGTCTGTGGTAACATCGCCAAAAAATTTCAACTTACAGCTCAGTATTTTTGGCGATCAGTACCCAGTATGCCTTCCTCTGTACTAAATCAAGGAGGCTCAAGTGTCTGCAGAGTGCCAAAGGATTTGGTTTGAGGACCTAATATTCATCTATGTGAATGACTTGCCTGAAGTTGTGGATTCCTGTTTGAATATTTTTGCTTATTCATGCAGATAATGTAGTAAGAAAGGTTCTGCACAGAGGCCAGTTAAGCTAGATTCCTTAAATTATAATGTGCTTTTGTTTTTAAGTTGTCTACATTTTATAACTCGTGTATCCCAAATAGTTTCTGCTCTGTTTTACGTCATTTACTGATGCTTCAAAGGTCACATCAACCCAGCAACATTTAATCATCTCTATATTGTCAGACTCTGTACTGGCCAAAGATGATTCTTTCCCCCTTTTTTTTTCCACATAGTATAACTTCTGTTTATATTCTCTCTGCTTCTCTCTTCCCCTTATGGACATTGAAACAGTCATCATTGATTTAATATGCCTGTTCATCATGTGAAGAATTTTCATATTAATGTTTTGGGAGCAACTTTTGTAAATTCATATGAAGATGTGAAGGTGCTCGTAAACGAAAATTTTGGGAAGATTCTACACTTAACATCCTGCATTACATGTAGTGAACTGTATGTACAAGAAAAGTGAATGGAAAATGAAGTGGTTCATGTCAAGATTTCAGAAATGGCTGTACATTTTTTCTGGCGTGATTTGTTTTATCCAGTAAATGTCTGTTATATGTCCAGCTAACTATTATGTGCAACTTTGTTCTCATCAACATGAAGGTGATTAAGATAGATAGACAGATAGATAACTTTATTGTCAATTTGCAACATAGCAAGGTTTACAAACTGAAATTGTTTTTGGCCAGAGCTCCATATTAAAGTGGTACAAATTTCTACTACAACATAATCAAACTAACAAAACAAAGAATCACAAGAATGATTACTGTTAAATATTATCTAAGGTATCACACAATTACTATTCTATTTTAAGTGGTTGAAAAGTACAATACTCTTTGGTACAAATGATTTCTTATACCTGTCTGTGCGTTGAGTAGGCAGAGTTAACCTTCTCCCAGACCTGAGGAATACATAGCAGGAGTGGAGAGGATGGGATGTATCTTTCATGATTTTATCAACCTGCTTCATTGTCCCTTCCTGGTACAGCCTGTCAATTGTATTTATTTCTGCACCCAATTTTCTCGATTTCCTCACAATTCCTTTCAGTTTGTGGGAATTAATAGTACAGAAGTGGGTTCCCAAACCCACAGCCTATCAATTAGAAAGGACCATCCAGTTCTCAGGGATAAACTTGATACCATGGATATGTATAGTCCTGTAATTCTCTGTAATTCCTCTTTTTGTAATTACTTATTTGCCATAAATGCATTTTGTAATGGCCACATACACAGGTGCATTCTTTTCATATGATGGTCACTTCACACTGGGTCCACTAATATCTTTAATGCATCCCTTAAGTTTCTTAACATCTCATAGGATCTCATTTTTGCTGATTCATTCATAGGTAAGAAAAGTATTCGTTTCTTAATTATTTGTGATTAATCTTTTTATGCATGTCTTAGTGAAGCAAGTGTTTATGGCGTATTGCGAATTTTTTTAATTTGGGGCTTCAGTCTATCTCCAGCTATTATTATAACCAATCTTCACCCCTCTGTAAATTCTTACATCAGGTCACCCTCTCTCTCACACTTGAACACTTATTTGAAAAGATTTAAGGAACAACTGTTATGGTTTAAGAGTGGTGGATGAAAGGAATGAAATTAATTAAGACGTGGTTGATGCAGAGAATGAAATGAATTAAGAAATGGTTGATACAGACAGCATAGATTATTTTAAGAAATTGTACAATGGGAAAAATTTAAGAGACCGGGCTCCACGTGAGTAAAACTTCCCCAACAATATCAATGGGTAATTACAGACACGTTTGTCCTTTAATGAAGTTGTTTAGTAATGTCAACAAGGTAAGTGATCAGCTTTTACTCATACATCCATAAGTATTTTACTTTTAAGTTCCATATAATCATGGAATTTTATAGTCAGGTGGTACAAAATAAAGTCGTTCTGTGCATAAGATGTAGTACATTACTGAATAATTTAAATCAAATTGAAAGTCATGCCATTAATGGATTAAATATCCGTTAGGGAAAATGTTTGATTTTTTTTTTTACTCTAAATCTGGCTTCCCCATTACATCCGTCACGTAGCCGATTGAATTTCACTTTATTAACATTATATTTCGGTTTGCACAGTTCAATGGGGTACAAGTAATCAGTTGCAGTTTCTTCTGAACGTTTATTCATCTTTGCTTTCTTACAGACAGCTTACACAGCTTTTGCTTATCCTTTCCACATCTGTTCCTGACCATTACTCTCCCTTAACTATTCTGTTCAAGTCCTGTTGTTGGTGGTAGTTCCGTTAACACCACCTTTCGGCTGCAACGGAAACTCCATTGGATATTAACATTATTTAACATTTTCATTCATATCTTTTCGGTATTAATCCTTCCGCTGAAGTAAATCACTCTGAACTTCCATGTACAGTATCTTTTCATTCGACTTTCCAGCGATCCCTTAATCTAGGTGAGATTACTCAAAGTAGTTAGGGATAAGAATTTGGGTATCTGTATGGTTAAATGGACAGATGGGTTTAAGGAACTGAGGAAGTTAGGAGTTTTAGGTGAAGGGTTAATTGAATTATGATAAGAAATGGCCAGGAAAACAAGAAAAGGACAGTTACTTTGAATGTAGGCCAACCATTGTATAATTATTATTATTATTATTATTATTATTATTATTATTATTATTATTATCATTATTATTATCAATATAATTATTATTACTACTATCATCATTATTATTTATTTGCTTCATCGCCGGTCAGTTTGTTCCACAGTCATGATAGTCACAGACACAAGTATTTTTATTTTATTTTCTGACATTTTCTTGAATTTGATTTTGAGATTACTCATTTTTTTATGATTAATCGTAATCACCGATATATTCTGATAGTCCATTGCGTACTTTATCTTATCAAGGTAACGTTGGGCTTACTTGAGACGGGGTAGAGCTGAGAGAAAATAAAGAATGACATTCAAAGTAAACTTACAAAATAAATGTGGGAAATATGTCACAAATGGGGATGAGGCGTCAACATGGAACGCGACGAAATTATTTAGTGGACTACACGTGTGAGAGCAAGTGGAAAGGTGCGAGATATTAATTTATACATTTTCTTTTTTTACCTCTTATTACAAAAAAAATTCCCCTAAATATAGGCAGAATGTTTTATAAACTTAACAGCCGTACGAGAAACGACGAGAGAAGAACCGATCAGTTTGAGGGCTTAATAGAGAAAAGTAAGAAAATGAATAAATGTAAAATGATGACATAATGTTCATGTAAGCAATAAAGTGATGGATGATTTGATGGTTGGTTGGTTGTTGGGTTATTTGGGCTTGAGGGCTTTTAATGACTTGGTCAATAAGACCATCAAGGTAAAGTTATAACCATCATCCGAAAAATATTTCAATTTCTGATGTTAGAAATTATTAATTCTGAGACTATGTAAACACTGTGTATGTGGCCTGTGGGATGAATAAGATAATGCCAGTGTAGTAAATACAGTTAGTACTAAGAATGTTAAAAAACCATATTGGAAAAATAGAAATTGTAAGAGATTCCCACGAATGTTCTATAATGTTCTATAAATGGACAATTACACAAAAAACATTAGATGGACACTGGTGTCACCAGAGTAACATGGTATTATTTTTGTTCAGTGTATATTTAATAACTAGAAGCTGCTCAAATAGACAAGCATATACTGAGAAAAGTATAAGAATTATCTTTGGGCATGAAGAAGTAATGTGTAAGATGATTAAATTTCCATATATATATATATATATA
>JAYMFT010413165.1:7432-18111 GCA_038088735.1 Panulirus argus | reverse complement strand
ACACACACACACACACACACAAATATATATATATATATATATATATATATATATATATATATATATATATATATAAAGAGAGAGTCAGAGAGAAATGAAAACTTGAATGAAATTGATACCACTTAACACATGAAAAAAACCTCGAATGCGTTCGTAAAAGAGGTGAAGAAACCCAACGTAACCTGACCCGGCCGAAGCGGCTGCCACGCAACAAGCAAACTCATCCCAAATTACAAGCCCTAAATACATACAACAGGAAGGGGGGGAAAGAAAAGACGAGCTAACCAAACCGAAAACTCCTGACAAGTGAAAAGTCTCCAGAATACATTATACCCACGAATTCATTCCTTGTCTCGAAGATTAATGCTTTACACACTGGGGAGAGAGTGATGAAAATTTATACTTTGATTCTGTAAAAGAGAAGAAAGAGAGAGAGAGAGAAAGAAAGACAGGAAGAAAGAGAAAGGAAAAAACGTGAAAAGTGGCAGATGTGCAGAGAAGAGAGAGGTAATATCAAGAATCATTTCCCTCGAGATGAATATTCGTTCTTCAGTTCACTGTTATCTTTCCTGGTGTGGTAACGGTATATGTATATCACAATGTTGAGAATTCCGACTGATCTATGACGAGAGAGATACACGTTTCCTTTACTTTTCAGTATATTTTTTTTTTTGTACGCATTTCTGCCTGCTCCAAAATTTTGGTTTCCGGTTAACATTCATATTTTAGCGGAAGATAGATTAGATTATAAAAAAAGTAACATATTAATCAATGGTGTGCACTAGTGTGCAGAATATTATTTGATAACACATCCAGTATATTGCTTTTCAGTCATTTGTCTCTTTTCCTTAACGGCAATGATCAGATGAATATTCTGATGATCGCCAAAGCTACATCTGCAATTACTGGATATATTGCGCAACATTCATTGAAATAATTGTTATAAGTTGCCCCAGATATCTGATTTCTAATACTTAACGTCGTCTGAGGTGCCTATGAACTTTACAAAAGATGTCCATGGTAGCAACATACGATGAAGAGTGCTGCATTGAAATGTAATTCTGTAGGGAAATGGGTTGTGCATTTTATACCAGTCTTTCTTATTATAAATGAGCACTCAAATGGTCTTGAATGGAACACCATTTATAGAGAAAGCTATTCGTGACATGGAGGACACTACTCTAATCGACATTGTACTGTGTTCTCTACAGGAGGTAATAATTCGTGGAAGGCTTGAAATAGCTCCATTCTCTTAGCGCTAACTGCACGGTTAATGATTAAGAGATATTCTTAGCTACAGAAAAAAAGGCAAAATTACAGTGACTATTAACACCATCTAGGAAAGTAGGTCTGCCATCCTGAGCGCTGTGAAGACAAGAACAATTGGTCTCTGGCCATTTTTACTGACATGAGACGTCACTGAAATTCTCAGCTCATTTTTTTCAAACTTTGCATATTTTGCATGTTTTATCCACTTGTTATTTTGTACATATGTTTAAGATGCTTTTCTTTTCTTTCCTCTTTATGAGATGTCATGATTTATATGTTTTCTTCATATTGCTTCCAATGAATATGTTTGAGATGATATGTTCATCTGTGTAAGCAAGCACATTGGAGATGCTTTATCAACATAACCAATAAACATATTAAGATCCTTTACTTAGCTTTATAAGTAAATATGTTTCATATTGTAATTTTCATTCTGGTAGTGAGGATCCTTTGTCAGTGAAGCAGCTGATTCACTGTAGCTAATATAGCGTGTCTCTGTCATCCTCTGAGACTAAAAAACAGCAGTCTCTTTTATACCATAGAGATCTGGTTCGTCTGGAAATGCTGAGAAACATTTGGATACCTTGTACGATGTAACGTAATACTTTGAATAAAAGGAAGAAAAATCTTGGAGAAAAATTGGTTCCAAGGACATACGTAATACTTCCACTCCAACTGTGGTTTAAGACCATTTAAAAAGCTTCATTCGGCTCGAGAGAGAAATGATATCTAATGGTGCAAGTGACTCGAGGTCATATGTGTTAAATTAAAGTGGCTCTTGATATATGCAGATGGTTCGTATTCAATTGGATATTTGGACATCCGTTTACTGACAACAAAACACTTGTTTAGAACTACACATTAAATAAAAATATCCTTATTGCATACGTTCTCGTTATGACGAAAATACATTCTCACGTGAAAATGAAAAAAAAAAAAAGTTTCATCGTTAGCTTGTTGTCTCGAGTGGAATGAGTCCTAAACAAGCTCCCAAAATAGCCATCTTAAATACAGGTGACGTAATCATCACAATTATCATGCAAAATGACTCATTACCCTCCATGTATTACGTCCGGGTCGCATGTACTTCCTCGAAAGCTATAACTATACCAGAATGATATAATATACCTGTGTTCTGTCTCTTGTACTATACTGTACTACTTAAGACTAACGAATTTCGCTGCTTTGGATGTGTGTAGGTATCCCCGCACTCCCTTATGCCCGAGTTTTTGGAAAGGCGAGATCCTTCACTGTCACTAGGGCTTGTATACACACCATCGTCCCTCCCACGTGCTCCCTCAAGGCAAGTCCCTCCCCACAGGTATTCATTCTCCTCTCTGGACTGGTCAATAAATGGGTACCTGGCTTAGGCTGGTGTGTGTGTGTGTGTGTGCAAACAGATAGGAATGCAGACATGGTGTAAATCTAAAAGGTACAGAGACGAGGCAACACGAGTGAAACTCTCTCCCCATAACACACAAATGGTAATCACACACACACACACACACACACACACGAGAAAAAGTGTGAAAGAAGAGCAGCGCTGTCGACAACCCTTCCCACATTAAAGGTGCCCACCTGATTCCGGGTAAAGCAAAGCTTCGAAGCTGCAGAAGCCCAGTAAAGAGGCGTCCAAAAAAAAACACTACCGCACACAAACGCATACCACAGAAGAGAAACGAAAGAAAAAAGAAAAAAAGAAAGAAACAACGGAGAAGATTCACTTACACAGAGCGAGACCAGACCCTGGAGACAGCCTGACTAAGTCCAGTGTTGCAGGTGGCAACTAAGGCAGCAGAGGTAAATGGCCAGGAGCCAGGGAGTCCGACCGAGGCTTAGGGAAAACTTTGTTTTGTCACAAAGGTCGAGGCTCTTCAGCTCCTCTTTGCTCCTGTGTCGGTGCACGTGTTGGGCTGTGCTGTACATACGTTTGATAAATGACTTGTTAATTACTTCGCTTCAAGTCCACGATTTTTGTCATTTGGGGCCTCCATAGTCAAAAAGACAGTTTGCAAGGCTATTCTCTCTGAATTATCCGTATGCCTTCTAACTTATGCCACACTATTCTGTTATTTTCTGATATCTTCCACTATCACAAACAGCCTCGAGAGGACCCAGTGGTCTGTTGCTGTTTGAATTCCTTTGCGTTCCTATGTTAATAGTTCCAGATGCTTTGGGAACAATTATACTGTTGATCCAAACCTATGCTTCGGTAGCTTTTTGGTCGTGTACACGAATGAATGGCTCCTTTTGCTACTCTTTTTTACCGATAAGTTAACGAAGGACATTTACAGAGATAATGACACCTTTTCCCTTCTCGGCTGCAAGGCGTGCGTAGTTCGCAACATTTCAACACTTACATCAGACGTAATCACAGTTGGCTGTTGCGGAAGATTACCTTTATATAGAATCTACTCATAGTGTACGAAGCAAGGAGTGACAACCAAGCTAAGTTTCCCTTAAGTATATAACTTTGCCATAATCACGCTCGTGCGACCGGTAAATATGAAAATTTGATTTGTTATCGAAGGTATAGATGTGGTGAAGACTGGGCCGACACAGCCTCCGCATGTCTAGTTACTGCGAGCGTTGATTACCAGCCCTCAGAGCCTAGGCTACGAGCTCAGGTGCCTGAATATATATTGCCTGCTTAACTCTACTTCTGATGGAATGCTGTATCGTAATGTGACCCAAAGTTTTTATTGCCGTTTTAGGCGCAGTTCTCGCAGTCATAAAATCGGACGGCGATGCTCGGAGATGGAAGCTGAAAACAGCCATAGATATCATACGATTCGGCCGAGGGAGGGCCAGCGACCTCCAGCATAACAACGATAGAACTGATATTGCAACGTGTATATTGCAAGATTTGAATAGTATCAGGTTGTGACTATACTTGTCGCATTCATGGACATATGTATATACAGAGGGATATGGATGAATGATGTATGAATGCTCTTGTTTGCCAGTACAGAATATATTACGCAGAAATATTTCATGTCCAGCCGAATGGCATGATATATTTGAGGCATCATGGAGTACACATGTCGACTAGCGTGTATGCGAGGGATGCAGACACATATAAACTAAATGCGTCATATTCATACGAGATAAACGGAGGATTATCGAATGACAGGATGCACTCTGGAGCTAGGCGCTAGCTGCCAATACAGGCATCAAAAGGAGAAACATTCTGGTCACTGTCTTCGGGATCATCATCACTGGCAGAATACATCCACGAGAACCAGGGCCGGGTATTGATAATACGAGGTGCTTTCGACTTTGACAGATGCTGGTTCTGGCCTTAGTGTCGGTGGTGACAGATACCAATTACAGGCCTCACTGTCAGCAAAGACGAGTGGGACCTTCAGGACCCAGTGTCGTGCATTGACAAGTCTGAGTGTCAGCACAAATAAGTGTTGATTGATGACCTCGTAATCAACAGTAACAGATGAAGGTTACTATCCCATTCTTCAATCATCTTTGGCGATTATATTTACGGAAGGAGATGAAAGAGAAGCTTCAACGTCTAGGTCATGAATCAAGTAACGCTTAATCGATCTGTGAGGTAACAACAGAACTGACCTCAACAAACGGGACAAGGGAGGGAAATGGAGGATGGAACTGAAGTCTTGTTCACCAGCAAGGCACGTTTAGATCATCATCATCTGTGGAACATTGGGACTGGGTGCTTTCCCGAATATAGGAGCGATAATCCACGTGAGGATTAACCTGGCCTTTGTAGAGAAGCAGTCACTGCAACTGAATGGTTTTGTAAAGGGGATGTAGTTAATGGACTAGACTAGACTAGCCAATGGAAATTGGAAGCAGTAACTGCCCCCGACAGGGTGCTGTTAATTGAAACCAGTTAGTGTAGTTGACAGGGAGCAGTTAATGCTCCAGACTGACTGATCCAAAGGGGGATGAAGAGAGAGAGAGACTGGTGACTGTAAAGGAGACGCCGCAAGTTAGTTGTACCTGACTGGCTATTATTGTGTTGACCAGACCTGAAATTCATGAATGTTTTTCATCATTAATTTCAGTGAGCGGATGCATAAACCCATCAGTGTCACGGGGAGAAAATCCTTCAGAATATATTACATTTGTCGTCATGTCCGGGAAAACTATACATATACAACCCGTGACATGGGTTGAGGGAAGGGAGACACGACAGTCACATGGTTATAAATTCTTGTTCTGAAGGAAGACAGTTGAAATAAGTTTCTGACCTAATTTGACTTTCAACTCTAATTTAACTGCACATTTACAAAGTAATTTTTTATTACGGTTGCTTGGGCTACAATGAGTAAAGCGTTTTGTAATACGTTTGAGTGGCCTACAGTATGTAAGTAATACGTTTGTAATACGTTTTGTACTGTATACAATACGTAATACGTTTGTAATACGTTTGTATGGTATACAATACATAAGACGTTTGTAATACAAATGCGAGTCTTACAAGCACCTGCATATACAAGAAATGTTTCTTGTTTCTGTTGACTAGACAACACGTTTATGCTTAACACGTTTTCGTAAAACAGAACAAAAGTATTTTACTTTCATTCGCACACGACTTACACTCGGAAAAGTAAGGATTACGTGTCTCTGAGGCCAGGAAAGAAACAATTTACATTTCTCTCTCTTTTGAATGCGAGAGAACTTTTGTTTATGGGTGCCAAAAGTTAATGATTTGAAAATGGAAATTTACCACTTTTGATTTCCAAGGGGGAGAAGAGAGAGAGAGAGAGAGAGAGAGAGGGAGAGAGAGAGAGAGGTAACTATTCAGACCCACACACATGCTGAGCACTAAGGCCTTCCCTCCCCTCCTCCCCTTCGAGGAAGCGAGATCTTGACGAATGGAAACTGTCCTCGGAAGAGACCAAGCCGATAATGTGGCTAATTCACTCTTACAAGTCTCACTCTCGGTTTTAATATCCGATAGCGAAGAAGAATGGAGAAGAGAGAGGGAGGGAGTGAGTAAGTCTTATTACCAGAATACTGTTAAACACCTTATTTCTTTGGGCCTTATGAGACCTGATGTTGGTATGAGACTCCTACCGTATTCATGTCATCTCTTGGTTGGCCCTAAAGACATCATCTCTTATAATACCTTAGAAATAAACCATTTCGTTAGAAAAATCCCCATCATGTGATATTTCCACAGTCCTTTGCACAACAATGTGTTACGTACTGATCAAACCACTTCAACAGGTATGGACCAGTTACTGCAAAAGAATATGGAGATTTATGTTAAGTAGATTCTCCACAGTCTGGTAATCTGTTTAGAATCGGAGGACGGACTGCGCCAAACACACACACACACACACACACACACACACACACACACACTCACACACACACACACAAACGCGCGCGTGGTGGCGAGTGAACCACACATAAATTACATCTTGTGCCAAGCAAAGTTTTGAAGTTGCCGTATTGCGTTCGGCTCAGCTTCAGCGACCGGCAGGAGAGGTCACGTCTCGACACATGAACGCCTTGTCTCCCGCAGTGTCTTTGCAGCTTGCTACGAGTTTATTGCCATAAGCACATTATTCATCAACCCCGGGGCAATTTCCTTTTTTTTTTTTTTTTTCAAGATTTATTTTAGTAGAGTGCGGGCGTAGCCTCCATCCTTCCTACTGCACCAAGGTTGTGGGGGGACGAGACGAAAGGTTGGTGAATACGAAAATATATTATGCAATAAGAATAACAAAGAACTCACAGAAATGTTGATAATACTTCACGCTGGAAGGCGAGGAGGAGGAGGAGGAGGCCAGTGATAGAAATCATGCTCCCAGCTCATGGGAGGAGGAGGAGGAAGAGGAGGAAAAGAGGAGAGAAGAGAGGTCGAGAGAGTCATGATAATCATACTTAGCACCGAGGGCGGACAAAAGGCTTGTAAAATGATAATCATGCTTCAGGCTCAAGGGGCGGGGCAGACAATAATGATAATCATACTTCACTCTGAGGGACGGGCAGAGAGAGAGAGAGAAGCGCTTGCAAGATGATAAAATCCTCATACTTCAAGCTAAGGGGCGGACAAAAGGGCTCTAGCAGAAGGATGATAATCATACCTCACGTTTAGGGACGAACAACAAATGGCTAATTAGAAATGATAATCATACCTCACTGTGGAGAAAATCAAGGCCGTCAAAGCAAGGTCAGTTTTGCTTTTTTTCGTGTCGTTGTTTCATGAGAAAATATTAACGCCTGTAGGAGTGCTCCACCTCCACACTACAGGCCATTTATCTGTCTCCAGCTGGTGTCTCGTGACCCTTGGATTTACATCAAAAGAAACCCGATGTCAGAGGAAAGACGGACTTTATGACCACTTACATTTCCCCTTAACATGAGGATCAAGGACCAGGGAATAGCGTGAGGCTACAACGGACGAAAGGAAAAAAGAAATGAGGACTTGTGAGAACAATGCGTAACTCTAGAAAGATTATGGTGTCGTGACAGACACCAGCAGCGAGAGAGTGTTGGAACGAGGGATGTTGGCTGGGTTGGATGGGCATCACCAGAAGAAAAGACCCCATCCACAACCACCACAACCACCATCTTCTACAACCAGCATCGTCGAGAAAAATAATAGAGACTTCACGTATAAAACTTCTTCCGAGGATGAATACTACACCATGAAAGTTCCATATTATCAAGCTTCTCTTTATTTTTTTTATTTTCAGGTTATATTGCGCATTTGCTGGAGACACTACCTGAAAGGGCTTGAAGCCCTTCTGATGGCTATATTGTTTCGGTGGACTTTTCAACCCTAATATTGGCTACACTGTATCAGTAGACGAGAGGTTACGTTTTTTTCCGTACAGTGAAAGTTTTTGTTCTCAAAGTGAATGTTCCTCGTGTTTTCAGACTTTTTATGAGAATTTCAAGTGGTGTTACGGCAAATTTTACCGAAAAACTCGTGTGATTATAGCCAGACTATTCCTATTGAAAAAGAAAGCAAAATATAATAAATCTACAATATTACCCAAAAGAAAATAAGGAATTCAGATAAAGTCAGACTAATTCGCATGAAAAGAGTTATGGTGTGTCGAAGTTTGTTAATATTTGTAAACATCTTGATTGTTCAAGATGTTAATGAAAGGTTCCAAGATGATCTACGTATTGATTCACTGTACCCTTCCGGTGCATAATTTATGTATAATTAACATATTACATAACTATATGATGATTAAATGCTTGAGACTGATAATTGCTCTTCACTCATTTATCATGGTCCCTATCTCTTCAGAATTGTTTCATGACTGAGACCCATCTAAAAGTTATGACAATACAGATAAATCCATTATATTTAAGCTATATAAATGTTTAGAATTCAATATTCATTTTTTCTTTATTCCTTTACCCGAGATGATCTTACAATCCTGGAGATGTCCTGACGTGTGTGATAGCCATTGTCAGACTGATATGGGCCTTATCATTCCATATGGAAGAAAGAGAAATGATATTGCCTCCCTGGCGAATCTAACAAAGGCGAAGTTTTGATGCGTATTACGTTACAAGATCCTTTTTGCTCGTAGCGTTTGAGTTTGACCTGTCCTACTTGTTTTTCTTCGTGAGGAAAATCTAATCTTGCAAACCTGAAGGAGACGTTCGAGTTTTTCGATTGATTGTTGTACATTGTTAACCCTCAATGACCCTGGTAAACGATATGTCTATTACCCGAATGACCAGCCAGTTTGATCGCAGTACATGTAAACATTTCTCACAAAATAACACCTAAGTTTAAATTAGAGTACCATTGTATGTTCACCACCTTCGTAACAAAAGCATGAAATGTCTTTTTCCGATTGTTTAATTATGTCCCTTTCAACTCCAACCCCTCATGAATCTTCCATCTTCTCCATCAGTTGATTAAACCTCTCCTCTTCACTTTGTGTCTCCAAAAACTCACAACAGAGAGTACGAAACTTCCTCTGCGGAAAGACAGAGCGGTGCGAAGTTAAAAATGAGAGTCTTTAGCGTTCTCCCTGACCTTTAACGCTTCAGTATATCACCCAGATTAAGGAGGAACTCGAGGGGAAACCACAGAGGAGGAAGAAATGGAACGAGTGCATGGAATTAGTCAAGATGGTGTGGAGGCGAAAATGGCCATCGATAAGGAGGAGAAAAAGGAGAAACAGGTACGATAATGGGAGGAAGGAAAGAAGAATGAATATATATCTTAAGGGGGAAAGCAAATCCAGAGAGAATGCAAGAGGTAGGAGAAAAGTTAAGAGAAGGAAAAAGCAAGAGGAGGATTATTAGAACGAGAGGAGGAACAACGAAATCGTGAATGATGAGAAAGGGTGAAGTTGAGTGGCAGGAGGTAGGTAGGTATTGAGGCCAGCCCTTGCTGAAGGCGGCCAGCGGAGTTCTCCGGGGAAATTAAACCCTGATGAAGGACCTGCAGCATCTTCTCATCAGCACTGCTGTGTCCGCTCAGTAGCCTCGCCGCTAGTGATTGCCCCCGAAGATGTATCGCCTCAGAGGCGGCGGGAGAGGAGAAATGGGACACCCTTCCCTCAACAGATCCCAACTGGTGTTAATGGCTACGCATTTCCACCTTCTCCTACTCCTCAGTCTCACCGGCAGACACGACTGCTTCTGTCCGCAATAGGACTGGCTTGAATATAGACTTCTTGAAGCCTGTCCTGCGGGAAGGTCTTACTTAGACTTAGAACCAAGTCCTTCTCGATATGTAGGTGTCAGTGAAAGCTTTAGTCCACCGCTTTGCAGTACATGGGCTTTCGATCACTGACACGACTTAGGAATCGGAAGGAAAATGAGCGACTCTTGTGCGAAAGGCCTGAGGCAGAGAGAGAGAGAGAGAGAGAGAGAGAGAGAGAGAGAGAGATAGAGAGAGTGCCTCAGCGGAGGCAGGCAGGCGTAGCCACGACCAACCGGCAACTGGTGTCACATCAAGGGCGCCGTCGACTCTCATATCCGCTGACTGCCTCGCGCTATCTGTTCCCGAGGGGCCCTGTGGGCACCTTTCCGCCACCCCTCCTCCTCCTCCTCCTCTCTCTCTCTCTCTCTCTCTCTCTCTCTCTCTCTCTCTCTCTCTCTCTCTCTCTTCCTCTTTCCTTCCCGCCACCGCCCCTTCACGGCTTTGGTTGTCAGGTCAACGGCTCCGGATCCACACGCGCCGAGTTCCTTTTTGATCTCATTCGTCTCCGTCATTCCCTCCCTCCCTCCCTCCCTCCCTCCCTCTCTCCCTCCCTCTCCACCCTCAGGCGCCCTTCGCGTCTCTTCACACAGTCACCCGTCATCAGTAGTCGACACTCCCGTACAAACGGGTCAACATCCTTTTTTGATCGTTTATGATGTACTTGGCGTGCTGTGATCACCTCCGGTTCCCTCACTCCCTCCCCCCCCTCCCCCCCCCCCCCCCCCCCCTCCCCCCCCGC
>JAYMFT010413154.1:0-18111 GCA_038088735.1 Panulirus argus | reverse complement strand
TCTCTTCTTTTCCTACTCGTACACATGCCTTACACCCATGATAAAAACTTCTCACTGCTTCCAGCAGTTTACCTCCTACACCGTATATTCTTAAGACCTTCCATTTATATATATATATATATATATATATATATATATATAAGGGATATTAGATTATTTACTGTTGATATATGAAGAACAATCAAGTACTGGCATGAGAAGTTTTGACGTGAAGACCTCTCTGAGCTCAGCAGTGACGCGAGAGTTAAGTACTAACTTAACTGGAGGGCACTATATGATTTTTTTTTTTTAAGGCAGGGCTAACGCGTAGCGCTGACCGCGGGAAAGTCTATAGAGATACAAAAAACGAGATGTGGGAGGTACGCGTATTCAAGTGTCCTTTGTGAGGTGGAAAGATTGTGCGTATGTGGACTGAATGCCACTAGCTCATGTATGAATGAGGTAGAAAAAAAAAACTACCTTGGGCAAAGGTATGAAACTTGACAGCCACGTAGGTGCTGGCACACTGCGCATCCGTCACTAACCCTTCCGATACCGTGGCGGGTAGTGGTCGGTGGCTGCTATACCATCTACCACCAACGACAGGGATAAGTATGGCGTGAGGGGAGAGTGGCCCTGGGTGAGCGGTGAGAGGGGAGAGTGGCACTGGATGAGTGGCGTGAGAGGGGAGAGTTGCACTGGGTGAGTGGCGTGAGAGGGGAGAGTGGCGCTGGGTGAGTGGAGTGAGAGGCATGGCGTGAGGGAGGGAGTAACACTGTGAGAGGCGTGGCGTGAGAGGGGAGTGACCCTGGGTGAGTGGAGTGAGAGGCGTGGCGTGAGGGGTAGAGCGACAGTGAGAGTGAAGCCTGACACGGGCGGTGCACGACATTCATCCAGTCCCGCCCAAGGGATGAGGCTGGACACACTCCGCTAGTGCGTGGAAGTTTCTCCAGCAAGCGCGTTGCAAAAGCCCTGCAGCAAGTGCGTGGAAGGCTCCCTTAGTGAGTGCGTGGAAATACGCGTTAAGAAAAAAAATAGAATAATAAGAGTGCGCGGAAGGTCCTCCAGCGAGTGCGTGGAAGTTTCTTGTGGGTTTGGCAGTCTCCTCCTCTTCCTCCTCCTCCTGTACGCTGTATCTGATCGATAGCGGCAACACACTGAAAGGAGAAAATGTTACTCGATAGTTCTTCATCGGGATCTGCAGGCGGGAGGGTAGTCAGCGCTGTCGCTATACAGATGTTCCTGCGCCGGACCTGATATGTGCTCTGGTCTGTGACGACAAGTGAGGATAAGCCGATTCCCCAGGTGGCGGTTTGTGGCAGAGGATCCCCTCTGGTTTCGTTCCCGCTGGGTGTGGTTACGCGAGCCCATGTTGTGGTGCCCATTTTCCCCCTGTGTGGTGTACGAGAGACGTTGCTGTTGATACTGTCTCTGGCAGGTCTGTTGCGTTCCCCTGTTGGCCTGCCCGGTGAAATGGACGCCCGTCGTCGTGTTCAGCTATGCATGGTGCCCTTTGGGCAGCCTGGGATTACGAAAGGTTCTCTGAGAACGTCAACGAGATGTACGTAGAGAGTCTTTCATGGGGAAACCTCACCGTAGAGGCTGGCGCCATCACGAGGCGCCTCACTCCACGGCCGTGTGAAGTACCAGCAGTGAAGGCTTCTCCCGAAGAAGCCGACATTTTCTGGAGACACTTTGCGACGAAGATGAGCATAAGGAGGATGACATGTCCGCACACCCGAACCCAAACTGATGTCGTATGTCTGTGGCACATCCTGTGGAGATGTTACTGTCCCATGGGAGCCTATAACATGCGTGTTGCGCTCCTGCCTCGGACATGTGGATAATGCCAGATTTTTTTTCCTCACCTTTTAATGCCTGGAGACACACGTGCGACTGGCATTATGATAGATTTCCTTTAAGTTATCGATACGCAAGGGTAACGCGCTGTTCGTGATCTGAGCATTGTATGATTGAATGGGGGAAGTGGATGATAACTTTAAAGTGAGGCCGTGATCCTAGTGTGGCTTCGTCTGCAGCTCTGACTAACCTGCTTACATCACCAGCCCTGTTCTCTGTGTGTGTGTGTGTGTGTGTGTGTTCATGTGGTATAGCACTTGTTTTTTCTATGCTGGAATTTTGAGAAATACAAATGCGTTAACATCTGAAGCAGAGAGATGTACGTGCGTGTTCAGGCAGCCTGTATCCAGGGGATCAAGTAATAGGACCGACTGTGAACCTTTCGCCTGCGCAGTTGCTCGAACGCAGAGTGGCCAGATTGGAACCTTGACTCAGGATGCCGTATAACGCTCTCGTGTAACACTTGACCCCCGATAGTACGCTGCCGCTGCTCCATCCGTGGCATCGCCTGATCCACGTACAATCCCGTCGGACGTAAAGATATTTGCACAGAGACAGATATCAAAGCCATATCCTTGCGGCAAGACGTTCCGCGTCAAATTTGCATATCGTTATCAAGATCAAAGACCGCGGGAATTGCAGTGGGAACAAGTAGTGTAAACAATGCACAGGGCCCTGAAGTGTTTTATTTGGTGGTTGTGTGTATGACAGACAAATTGAAAGACTCGGTAGACCAGTATAGAATATATTTTCCCTGCGTGTTCAGGCCTTGGTGGGTTACGAATGCCTGGGCGTCACACAGCCTACTTTACCCAGAAGTTACAGTGAATCTTTGGGTCGCAGACTCTGAGCTGTAGAGGGAGCGAGATTAGCCCCGGGAGACCAGCGTAAGGTAAGGTGTCCCACGGCATGTAATCGCTATGCGTTCATCCGTAACGGACCAGCAGTATGACCCGGGCAGGAGTTTGTGTCAGGGGAGCGAGGGAAAATCATCCACACGAAGAACATCCATCTCCAGGAACCGTGGCGTCACTTGTCTTCCTCGGCTGGTGCTTGTGACGTGCAGGGCGAGTCACTGAAGCCCTACGAATGGTGGGGAAGACGACGCGGCGGTGGGCTGCTTGTAGGTGGCCGGCGCCAGGTCCTGGCTCCCGGCTGTAGGCTGGTATACCTGGTTGCTACTGTCGGTGGGTCAAGGTACCAGGCGCCACACCAGATGCCTGTCTCCCGCTTCACACAGGTACCAGGTACTGTTCATATACCTGTCGCTGCTGCTGGTGGCTCTCCCTCTACTGGTACCTGGAGCTGCACCTACGTCATGCACTATACATGTACACCTGCTACTCTGTGCTTCTTTCATTAGCATTCCGTACCGTGTCTTGCAACGGTCTTGTAATTTTTCTTTTTTCTTTTTTGTAGCATGGGAGGCAAGCTAGGGACCTGCAGAATGACGCTGATCTGCTCCTGTGATTTTAGGAAGTTTTTACTGTACTGAGAGGCCCTGGGGAAGTATATACATCGTTCCTGTATAGGTTACACCCGGTTTCTTCCAAGTAACTCAACTCTGTGGGTTGTGAACGATTTTTAAAGGTTCCCGTCATTATTTTGAAGTTTCGATGCGAGGCATCTGGATGTGGCAAGGTTAGGAGGGTATTTGTTGCATCAGTTGTCGATACCACGTCGAACTCGTTCCCCAGAATAGTTTGCATCTTCGGGTGATTTCTTCCTCGAATGGTTTCTTTCCTTTAGGCGGGTTCTTTCTCTCCCGGAATGGTCTCCCTTGGAAGGTGGTCGATGTGCCCTAAGACGCGGTTTTCTGTCTTGGATTGAAAAGAGGCCTTAGTTCATGTGCTGGACTGTGGTCGTGACGCAAGCCTTGAGTAGGTGTGGCGACCGACGCCTCGTGAAGAGAAGCCTTGTGAGGCCCTGGGAGCCGAAGGGTTGAAGGGGTGTGGGTGGATCGTGGGGAGTTCTACAGGTAGGGGTTTAGTATGCAGGGGTCGCCAGAGAGAGGCAAAGCCCCGGGTGAATTGGGCTTGCAGTCAGTGGAGAGGTTCGTGGGAGGTCTTCTCACCGGCTGTTGGGGATGCGTTCGGCTGGCGTACTCACGCCGGCCCAGGGAGGTCCTCTTCTTAATCACAAAGACACACACACACCCAACCCAGGTGACCATCCTCCTCCCTCCCCTCGAGGCCGGTGTGTATGTGTTGTGGTTACTTGTTTGTACCGTATGGGGGAGGGACTGTGTGATTAGATAAAGACATAAAATGAAGACACAGTACATGTATAAAAGGTTAAGAGACGGGGCAACACGAGTGTAAATACTCTCTACCCCGTAACGCACAAACAGTAGTCACTTAATCATTCTTTCATCTCAAGGCTGCGTCAAGAGAAGAAACGGAAACGCATATTTTAAGTGAATAATCAGGCTGTTATATTAAACTGTATCATTACAAAGACAGATGTCATGTACCCACGACAGTGACGTGACAGATCACATACATTCATATGGGTAATGACATGTGAGCAATATAGAGCAAAAACATTCTTTATGTTGACAGGGCAGAAAAGACCCCATGACACGTATTGTGAAATTAAAAGAAGATATCAAAGTGTATCTTGAGTATAGAAAAGGAAGTACTGTACTCCAGTCACAGCGAATGAATGAATCAGAAATGACAAGATGTTATACATATTATACATGTCTTGGAAATGACAACCACACCTAACGTCAGTGAATGAAAATGGCCAAAAAAGTAGTCAGTGAGTGTGTGTTAAACTAATAAAAGAGTAACGCCAATAGAAATCACCAGACATGAATATTTAGACGATTTGGTGCATGATTAATGGAGGGCTGTAGACTTCATAACACGGGAATAGAGAAGGTAAAGTGAAGTGTGTTCTGAGTGAGGGAGAGAGAGAGTGATAAGATGTGTTTGGTTCCGGCATAGCAAGCAGGGGGACGCCTTGACATGACGTCTGTAACAGTCTGGGTGACCTGTGTGGAGACCGTATCCTGGGCCTGGTCACCGTCCTCACTGTAAGGGACTGTCTACCACAGTCCCCTTGACCTGGGAGGGACTTCTGACCTGCTTGTGTGGTCACTGCTGAGCTAATCAGGGACTTGACCTGCTGTAGTGTTCGCGTTTGGGAAGGGACAATCAGCAGTGTAAGAACAGTCTAGTCGATCGCGGACGTGGCCCGGTGATGCGTTTACTGGTGGGAAGACGCTGTCGGCAGTGCAGAACAGTCCCCGTTGAGCAGCGTTGAGCCATGAGCAGTGAGTGAGTGAGTCCAATTCGACCGTCCGTGTCACTGCTGGGAAGGACCCATCATCATCAGCATATAACAGTGCAGTTCGTTGGGGGAGGCGGCGGCAGCAGCAGCGTGGTGCCCAAGTCTCACCGCTGGGACCAGGAGACCAGGAACGTGGCCCGGCGTTGTGTGGGCACCGCTGGGAAGACGCCCATCAGGCACGAGGTCCTCGGGTCATCACGTAACAGTCTGGTTGATCGGGGAGAAGGAAGCGTGGAGGGCGGTGGCCATGTTCGAGTTCTGCCTGGAGTGGTTGGCGGGGGACCTGACATCCTGGCGGTGCCCGGCCCTGGCGGTGGTGGTGGCCGCTGTCCTGGCCATCATCGCCTACTTCCTCCGCAGGTACCCGCCTTGCTCCTACCTCGCCATCCGCCGCAAGACAGGTACATACATCCACCGTGTTCCGTCACAGCCCCCGCAACTTCCCTCCGCCGCAATTAGTAGTCGTTTGGCTCCCAGAATCTACGTAGATCCCGTCCGAATCCGCATTCACAGCTTCAGGATCCCGTATAGGCTACGCAGTTACCCTTGGGACTGTAGACAGTGTATTGAAGTTAACTCCTTTAGCAGTCTAGTTATTTACTCTCTGGACTGTAGTACGTACGTGCCCTCTGGACTGTCCATGTTCTGGGGGATGTTGACATCCGTTTTAGAAATATCCGTAGGTACCTTGTGAACTCTCGCTTCTCTCCAAAGGTTGCTCTCATTGCAGCTCCTGTTATTCAGTAAGCATATATAGTTGTTGCATTCTTTACTTGATTAGAAATACCAAAAATTTGGTATCTCTTGGTATGGTGGTAATCAAAAGATGATATTTTCAGAGTATATTGAATATTTGCAAGTAGTGTTAGGTGTATCACTCGTTGAAATATATTGTTTTTCCAAACAGTATAAGTGCTTAAAGAACTGATCAGCACTGAATGTGGTTCCCTAATCCTCTATTATATGTGACCCCTTGAGCACAACGATGCCGTCACCGGGGATGAATGACCTGACCTCGGACCAGACCGGTGAGGGGTCGGGTCAGAGTTCATGCCATCTTACTTGTATCGTCGTGCTCAAGGATCGTATGGACTTGTTCATTAAGTTATAATAGTGTCTTTGGCCGAGCCAGGAGTCACAAAAGGTAAGTGGCATATGGGCATAGGATATGAATACAGGTGAAGAGTGTGTAGTGAGGGACGAAGGGGGGGAGGGTTTGGATGCTGTTTTGTATACCATTTTAAACTATTTACTTCTCTCACCCCGAGAATCGAACCCCGGTCCATCAGTGTGGAAGCCAGGTTGCCTAACCCCTCAGGCTTCCGCACAGATGGACCGGGGTTCGATTCTCGGGGTGGTAGTGGTAAATATGTAGTTTACATCAGGTATATGTACATGTCTGTGATGTATACCAATATGCTAATGTGCTGGTTCCTCGTGTAAACCCGCCTGTGTAAACTCGTCTGGTGCTGCATGATTCCCATATTTTTATCAACAGTAAACCACTCACCGGCACTGGCTTAGAGTATTGTCATGACTTAAAACTGTCTTCTTAGTCAGGGATTATTTGTGTTTTGATCGGACAACATCAGTTATTAAGATTAACAATTGAGTCATATTGATCAGTTCCCAACAGTTGACTGAAGCCAAGATGCAGTCTGAACTATGGCACTGAAAACCTTAGAGTAGTTAGTTCTGAGTCATCATGAATTTTTTATGGATAATACGATTGTGAATCGAAAATATTCTGCTATCGGTAAAGATACGGCGATTACATATTGTTCACAACAGTTGTAACCTTCTGGTCACAAGCTCACTTCAACCCAAAGTCCCCATTTAAAACACAGGACAATATGGGCGGAAAATTCACTGCAATATACCGTCAAGAACTCGTCCGTATAATTAGTTTAGTTCATCTCACTCCTTGTGAGAGTTACTATACGTGGCTGGGCCTTGTCCCAGGCTGGTAATGGAGTCTGGTAGGAATCCTACCAGAGACCCAGGTACTGGAGTGTGGAAGGAATCCTACCAGAGACCCAGGTACTGGAGTGTGGAAGGAATCCTACCAGAGACCCAGGTACTGGAGTCTGGAAGGAATCCTACCAGAGACCCAGGTACTGGAGTCTGGAAGGAATCCTACCAGAGACCCAGGTACTGGAGTGTGGAAGGAATCCTACCAGACCCAGGTACTGGAGTCTGGAAGGAATCCTATCAGAGACCCAGATACTGAAGTCTGGTAGGAATCCTTCCAGAGACTCAGGTAATGGAGTCTGGTAGGAATCCTACCAGAGACTCGAGTTAAGGTGGTTAAGAACTGCACATGGCCCTAAAGTAACTTAAATTCAGTCGCGTGTGGATCTGTCGCGTTCCTTACTACACGAAAGATTGCGGTAAATGATTAATGAAATGTTATTAAATTATCAGCTTTAACTATATTGGATTTTTATAACGGGATTCATGAATTTTATGCAACAGTATATAAATGCTTCAGTCAACTTTTACTCTTTGAAATACAGCAATACGAGTGTAAACTTAAAAGAGATGTTTGTGGTTCTTGTATAAATGGGTAATTGCATATATTCGACGTATAAATAATGTTTTGAATTATACAACTGTGCAGGGATTAATAAATACATTATCACAATACTAGAGGAGTTTGATTGCAATGATAGAGCAATACTAGTTCAATAGGAAGGTATGTATACTAATTATTCATGCCTGGAAAGTCATGAGTAGCAATTTGAGTCACTTCTCCGTCTACAAGTGCCTCCAGGGGTCAGGCTGGAAACCTTGGTCAGGACAGGTGACGAACGCGTATATATATATATATATATATATATATATATATATATATATCCCCAGAAACAGCAACGATGGAGGGAGAAGAAATAGAGTTTGAGATCTTAACCCAAGACGAAAGTACGGTTTTCTCTAGCGCGATTCGAGTCCGTTTTCTTTGGTAGTGTTTTTGTCCTCGTTGACCCGGTTTCTCAAAAGCAGTCACTGATGCATTACAACATACATCGTCTCGCTAATCGTGCCATTTTTCGTAACGTTACATGGACAGGATTGTATATATGTTGAAGTACGGTTAGTCATGTTAGTGTCCCGCTGAAGTTACGGTTATCCCAACAATAGCGATTCTTGTCATCACGAATTATCGACTTCGCTGATGAGTTTGTGGGAGGTCATGTGAGCGATAATGTTTTAGGAAATGGCATATTATTTATTTTACCACTGCCAACGTTATGATACGCTTTGATAGCTGGTTATTGCTGTTCAGATATGAGCAATCACTCGGTGTGGTTTTAGATTGTATAGTTACGCGAGTGATAGAATTGTTTCTTAAGCTTTTAGTTAGTCACAGTAATTGTTGTGTGCAAAGAGACGGGGTTAGGGGGTGACCGCTTACCTTATCAGCATAGCCAGCTTGATTGGCAGCCTGAATCGGTCATTGTCGTATTATTCTCTTTTTTTTTTCGCCCAGAGTTTACAACTGGTTTTCATTTGATAAGGAAGCAAGGCTGTCGTGCAAATGGGATTACTTTATTCACGTGGATACAGACGTATGAATTAGTGGCAAAGCTATGTAGTGTGCCACACACCAGGGGGGAGGCATATACATGGCCAGGTGGCCAGGGTTGTGGTGTGGGCCGGTGATGATGGCCAGGTTTGTGGGGTGGGCCAGTGGGGATGGCCAGGGTTGAAGCATCATAATAAAGGATTAAAAAAACACTTGTAAACGAGAAAGAGAAAATGGGTAATTTACAAATTCTTTGATAGATACGAGTTGGGTGATTTTATAGATAGTTTTTGTTGTACTTTTGACATTGCCGGGTTCACGCAGCGTTACAAACTGTGTTAGACGATCCCCACCAACCCGGCAGCCAGTTGTACACACTGACCCAACAGACCTCGGGACCCGGCGCCCTTCCGTGACCTCACCAGCTCTCCACAGACACAAGGAGTTGACCTGGGGACGAGAGGAAGGAACACGATAATCTGAGCATATTCCCGGCCGTGCCTGACACAGCTGGCAGTAAAGACGATGATAACATTTTGCGGTCACCAGATAATAGACGGTTCTTACCTGTGTTTGTCCTCGGGTTTAAGATAGTATTATCGGCAACTGTGTAGTTACGGCCGATACTCCCACGGTCACGCGGTCATACCCGAATAGCTCCTTTGTTGCCACGTAAACAGGGCTGATTTTATAAATGACATTAGATCCAAAATGCCGCAAATAATTTAGCATTAACAAGACGAGCGTAAAGCCAGTATGGCACTGTGTTAAGCCACACCCTTCGAGACAGCAACGCGGACATCCGTCGCTTGAGTGTCTAGTAAATAATTAAAATATCTCAAAGTTACTTTGTCATATTTTATTTTGCTGACGTGCGAGTCATGGCGTGGCATTCCAGTGAGGGAGGCTTTGTTTGGCCTCCCCTGTCAAGCCATTATGTGAGGCCAGGGCCATGAGTGGCCCGTCGACCACTCTCGAGTTATGGTACCAGCCAGTGCTTTGATCCCTCTTAAGACAGACATAACGTGTTGTTTGAGGTGAAGATGTTGGAAGCCGCAGTCCTGAGTGGTGGTATTTCGAAATCCCCCCCCCCCCCCCCCCCCCCCCGAGCCACCCGCCAAACTTCCCCTTGCCAACCGTCTAACTCTCCATGCCAACCTGTCTATCTAAGCCCTGCTGACGACCTTCTGACTCCCCCTGTCAACCTTCTAACACCCCCTGACAGCTTTCTAACTACCCCCGTCAACATTCTAACCCCTCACCCCACGGTAGCCTTCTAATTTGGCATATATTTCTTTTGATGTACATAATGTTAGGTGTGTTAGACTCGAAGTCTGGCTGAGTGTCCTTCATGCTTCCCCAAGAGCTGTGCATTGTGAGGTGCGGATATTGAAGTGAGCCATAACCAGGTTCGGCCGGGTTGTGGTTCGGGGGTAGCGATAGATCCAGGTATGTGGTTACTAGGGTTGCCTGGATGCAAAGACCAGGAGACCTGAAGGGCCGTCAAGCTATTAGGACTAGCAGTTTACTAAGACGAGGAGGCCACTTGGGCTAACAGGCCATTATTACAAGCAGGTTACTAACACGAGTACAGCATCGAAGAGGGCAGTACCGGCATGTCTTGCTATGTGGACTGGATTCCCTTCCCAGCTTTCAGGTGAGTATAGAGACGCTTATCCAGAAGGATTTCAATCTGTCGTTAACTTCGTATTATTTCTGTGGGTAGAACGTACTGTGTGCCTTTGTCATGAGCGTTGGTGGTACGGTGACACAGCGCTCTTGTCCGCTAGCACAGCAGGGTATTTAAGCCCCACAAAACGGTCGGACAGGAGGCTGAATCCTGGAAACGTGTTTCGGAAATTTCTCCAGACAATTCGTGATGAGGATGTGTGTGTTTGCCAACTTACAGGGACGTAAGTCGCATAGCTACTTGAAAATCTCTTTAAAAGTGGTTTACTGACCCAGATACAATGTTAGTAGGCTTCACGTAAACTGATATTAAATATAACGCGGATGTTCAGGCTTGGATCCGTACTGACCACGGGCACGTTCGCGAGAGAATAAGCAGACGTGTAAGGAGTTCGGTTGTGCGTTAAGCATCCGTATGTAACGCCTGAACCTCGCGGTGCGGCAGATGGTGTAGCGGAAGAGCGTTCGCTATCGAAGATTCCACAGCAACAAGATGATGGGCCAGAGAGAGAAAGTGAGAGAGAGAGAGAGAGAGAGAGAGAGAGAGAGTCGAAGTGCGGCCTCGATTCTTACACGGATGATCTCCAGTCAGGACGGCCTTTTCAGTTGCCACTGTTGAGGTGATTGTGGTCCAAGTCGAGGAATTGGGTACAGCGAACCATGGCAGTAAAACTCTGTGAAATCTGGTTTAAATCTGGAATTTCCCGTGGAAAATGCTGCGACTTCCATCCAGGAGCATCGTGTGGTGTGTCTTAAGGTTTTAGGGCAAGATTGCCCCCGCCCCTTCCCCCGGAAACCTCAGTGCTCGGGTTGGACACCAGTGGAGTGGGAGTGTTGACCCAAGTCGGGCCGGCTGCTCCATCTGTATCGCAAGCCAGCCCAGCCAACTTTTCGTCCTCGTCTGGCTACAGAGGATAAGACTTCGATATAAGACTTGGGGTCCCCGGCACCACTTTTGGAATCCGTGCAGTGGAAACATCGGATTTTTCGGACCCCGGGGAGAGAGAGAGAGAGAGAGAGGTCCGTGTAGCCACCACCCTCAGCTGTGTGAGATTGTGACCTCGATTTTCTTGGGGTGGGTGGGTTGGGGGTGTGATGGGGGGAGAATCTTAAGTGTGATTCGGGCGATTGACTCTACGCCACGGGAAATATGCCGGCCAGACTCGACCAAAAGGGTATTCCTGCTCCGTGACAGTACTTCGGGCCATAGCACCGCACAGACTCCTTCCCGTTCGTATTATTTTTGGTTTCAAGGAACTTGCCCACCCTTCCATACCTGCCTAGATTCGTACAGCCGAGTCGTGCGGCCCCTAACTGACTAATTAATTATCCGCTTCATAACCTGAAGTCTCACCTGCGTTGGGTCGCCTCTCGTTCGAGAGTGACGAGGAGCTCATAAAGTGGGTCCTGAAACCTATAAGTCTGACCAGCTACTAGACGACCTGCATGAGACTGGCATCACGAGTTTCTGTACTGTCGTCAACGAAGATTATATATTTGGAGGAATGAAGTTGCGATTGCCTGTTTTCCGTCTTGTATGTATGTCTTCCTCATGGCACCTCTCTCTCTCTATCCTCCTCCCTCCACCAGAACAACTTTGCGACTAGCGCATCATAACGGTTGGTGTTAATCGGGCAGTTCCCAGTGCCTTCCATGGTAAAGAAAAAAAAAGGGGGGGGGGCTTTCTTTCCCCCGAGGAACTTTGCATTTTTTTTTTTTATTCTATTTCACATCTCGCATAGACGCAGACCCGAGCGATTTTCGCTTCAGCCATGACCAGCAGCAAAGCGAGAACAGCGGAAAGCCAGCGACGGCACAGCAAGAGCAACAGCGGCAGCACAGCGAGGGGAAGGAAACATCACCAGCTGCACAGCAACAGCAGTGGAGGAGCGGCAGCACAGCAGCAGCAAGCAGCGGCAGCACAGCAACAGCAGCAGGCCACCGTCAGTAGCAGCAGCAAACAGCACTGCAAACTCAGCTGAAGCATCAGTAAAATATCGGCATAGACAGCACATGGAGAGAAGCGGAGCAAAAGCGGTAGTAAGAGCAGCAGCAGTAGTAGTAGTAGGAGCAGCAGGAGGAGGAGGAGGAGGAGCAGGAGCAGCAGCAGCAGCAGCAGCAGTCGGCCGGCAGCCTGGGACGGGAGCACAGCGCCACACCCACGCACACAGTCAGACCGGCGGCACCCGTGTGTTGTGTGCTCAGTGTCCCTAGTGGTCCGCCAACCCAACCCGTCTGCCCTTTTACTCCGCGTGTGTGTTGTGTGCTCAAGCCTTCCCCCCCCTTCGGTGGCCGCCGCCCACACCCTACATATATCTCTCTCCCTCTTTCTGCGTGTGTGTGTGCCACCCATCCCGTGTGTGCCGCCCACCACGAATCCTCGTCGTCGCCGCCCCTCCCACCCACACCGTGTCCTGATCTTGAGACAACCTGTTGACCCCCTTTTCCCCCATTAACCTGAACAACACCGGTGGCTGCTTGGGGGAAAATTAAAGTTGCCCCATGTGATTCCCCCGCTTTCCGCCCGCCTGCCCGCCCGCCCGCCCCCCACATCTCCAGTGCCAGGCACCATTGTGTAGTAGGGTGGCACAGCGGCACGGTGCCGGCCCACCCGTGGCCCTCCTGCACCGCCATCCAGACGAGGCGCTCTTCGCAAAATTATCAGGTATTGGGCCCAGCCACCACCACCACCACTCGCATATAACACCTCTCACCACACCATGTTCCTGTGGTGGCACTCTGGTGCCTCACCATCCCATGTGACACTGTGGTGCCTCACTATCCCATGTGGCACTGTGGTGCCTCACCATCCCATGTGGCACTGTGGTGCCTCACCATCCCATGTGGCACTGTGGTGCCTCACCATCCCATGTGACACTGGTGCCTCACCATCCCATGTGGCACTGTGGTGCCTCACCATCCCATGTGGCACTGTGGTGCCTCACCATCCCATATGGCACTGCAATGCCTCACCATCCCATGTGACACTGGTGCCTCATCATCCCTTGTGACACTGTGGTACCTCACCATCCCATGTGATACTGTGGTGCCTCATCATCCTGTGTGGCACTGTGGTGCTTCACCATACCATGTGACACTGTAATGCCTCATCATCCTATGTGGCACTGTGGTGTTTCACCATCCCATGTGGCACTGTGGTGTGTCACCATCCCGTGGTTTTGTGGTGCCTCTATCATATGTGTCTCTATGGTGCCCAACCATCCTGTATACCATTATGGTGCCCAACTATCCTGTGTGTTATCATATGTGTCACTGTGGTGCTTCACCATCGCCTGTCACTGTTTTCCTTCTCCATCCTGTGTGTCACTATAGCACCTCACCATCGTATTTGTTAAAGTGGTACTTTGCCATCCCATGTCATTATGGTTCCTCACCATACCATGTATCACTGTGGTGCCTCAACATCCCATGTGGCAATGTGACGCCTCGCCATCCCATTTCACTGTAGAATGTCACTTGTGATGTCTCACCATCCCGTGTCACTGTGGTGCCTCACTTTCACATGTGGCGCTGGTTCCTCACCATCCCATGTGGCACCATGGTGCATCACCATCCCAGTTGGGACTGTAGTGCCTCACCATCCCCTGTGGCACTGTGGTACCTCACCATCCCGTGTCACTGTGGTGCCTCATCATCCCATGTGGCACTGTGGTGCCTCACCATCCCGTGTCACTGTGGTGCCTCACTATCCCATGTGGTACTGTGGTGCCTCATCACCCCATGTGGCACTGTGGTACCTCCACCATCCCGTGTCACTGTGGTGCCTCATTATCCCATGTGGCACTGCGGTGCCTCACCATCTTATGTGGCACTGTGGTCATTATTCTACTCATGAGTCGATTGAATTTTCCCGGCGTTAATGGGACGTTGGCGTTCTGTCGTACTGGTGTCATTATCATTGTTATGGCCTGTGAGGCAACATCATTGTCATCATGACGGACGCACGCGAAGAGGCAGGCAGTACCCCTTAGTAAACACCATTCTTCCCCCACCCCCTCCCCCCTTCCCCCCACCCCTCCTCACTCCAACCATGTCATTAACAGCCAATTAGCGTCGTCTCGAGCAGGCACTAGCCAGCCACTCGCATTGTTGTCACCACTCGCACCACTGTACTCCGTCATGTATGTAGTAGAAATGACATTCTTTTGCTGCCAAGGGTGTCTCGTTAGGTGTTTTTGACACCTGGCAGGTGGGTGTGCTTGAGAGAGATACACGCAACGATTATCGCGGAAGCTATACGGGAAGGGAAGTACAGTATGACAGGACTCGTAACGTGTTTTGTTGGGCGTGCGTTTAAATAAAGCTTTAGGGTAATAAGATTTAAACGCCCGGCCGCCGTTCCTCCCTTTGGTGTGTATTCATAAGGTGAAGTAGTGGTGGTGGTGGTGATTATGACAGCGAGGGATTCGTCCAACCAGCGAAGGTAGCAGAAGATTGTGGGTTATTAAGACGAAAAGTTTTGACAGCCGAGTTAACGGGAGGAGGCGGGCACCCAGGGAGGGATGATGTGGAGGGATCGTGTTCAGAATGTTTATTGGACCTCGTGAGACTCCAGCCGCCGACCCTGGCTGGTTTGGTGGTGGTGGAGGAGTCCACCTGTTGTCACGTGACTCAGCCCACCAGCGCTCCACACACACACACACACACACACACACACAACAACAAAAAGAGGTTATCGTAATGCTTGCCTTCCAGTATTTATTATAACAAGTGTCTTGACGTATTTAAAGATGCTTGGGTATGAGTTGATGGTAATCTGGGAAATATAAGAGTGAATTCATTACGGCTGTTCCACACTCACCTGGGGGAGTTGGCGGAAAGGATTTTATTTCTCTTAAGTGATGTGGATTTCTGACATGGGCGCCGAGGAACTTTGACACTAGTGTCAAGGAACCTGACACTGGTGTCAAGAAGCCTTAAAAAAAAAAAATGATGATAAGGAACCATGCTGACACTGGTTCAAAGAAACCACATTGATTTCAAGGAACGATAATGGTGTCAAGGAACCCGACTGGTCTCAAGGCACTGGTATCAAGGAACCTGACAATAGCTTCAGGAGCATGACAGTGGAACATGACTCTGGTGTTTAGGAATCATGCATAAGATCACACACACACACACACACACACACATATATATATATATATATATATATATATATATATATATATATATATATATATTTGATAATGGTAAATCGTTGAAGATTTTTGGACTGGAAGATCAAATTGAAGACGAAGAGTAGAGGGTGGAGATGGAAGAAATACTGATTAAAGCGTTGCCAGAGGTAACAGACATGGCAGGAGCAGTTTCTTAGATAAAGGAGAAAATGAGAAGAGAGTGGACACCTTCTCGAAGCATGCAGGAGAAGAACATCTAGAGGCCATAACATGAAATTAAGCAAGAAGGTTTTTAGGAAGGATGCAAAGTAGTACCTCAATAGTACAAGAGATGTAGACGATTGGAGTACATTGAGTGACGAAGCAGTGAACGTAAGCAACGTAACAGAAGTTTAGAACGTTGTATGATGATACAGTTCATTAGATGTAGAACTCCCTCCGCGTCCAGTACAAATAGTCGGTAATTACTCACACACACTCACCGAAGACACTGCATAATGAGTGAGCAGAGAGTAGATGCGGATAGCGTACACAGCTTTAAAAAGTTGTATGGGGGAGATGGTTCAAGAGACTTGTCTCCACGAGTGTGAAGCTCCCTCCCCGTGCAGTACAGACAAGTAATTATAGGTAGGTAAACACACACACACACACACACACACCTGGTATAGGCTGGGGTTTGTGCGTGCTTACATTGGAGTAAAGACACGGTACGTTTATACCAAGGTAAAGAGACGGAGGCAACACGAGTGTAAATCTCTCCTCCTCCACCCCGTAACACAAATAGTAATCACACGCATGGGGAGTAACGCTAAACTTATCGGCCAGTCTCTGTAAAGAGCGAGGAGCGCAAAGCACCGCTAGGGTGAATTAGGAAGCAAATGGATGGTCACTTGTAGAGAAGGAACTGCCCAGCGAGAGACAGCACGGGTTTCAGGGAAAGGAGGTCATGTGTACAACAAATTTTCTTCAGACTTCTGTGCAAGAGAGAGAGAGAGAAAGGGGGGGTCGAGCTCTGGTTTAAGGCAAAAGAGAAGGTCGTGGTGGATTGTTTGTTCCAGGTCGGCCAACGAGCGTTAGAGGAAGTTGTTAGGGTCTTCATGCGCTTGTAAGGCGAGGACATATTGTATTACCGTAGCGGAAGGGAGCGAAGAACATAACGGGTGCGTTCTCGAGATGGTCTCGGGCTTCGTCAGTGGCGTGCCACAGGGCCTGCCTCGGTCCAGGAACCATTGATCTCCTTTGATTGTGCGTGAATGACTTGTCAAGAAGGACTGAGTCCCTTTACCTGAACGTTGTTTGCGGTTGATACCAAGGCCACCAAGCAGGGTTGAGAATTATAAGGGTTGCTGCTACTTTACACTGGGACTTGATTAAAAACTCCAGAGTCGTCCGGTCCTTGTGATTCGAGCCGAGCAGATGTGAAGTGATGAGGATAAGACACAGTGAAGGAAGACATGGATACGACTATTACCGAGCGGGAGATGAGCCACTTGGAATGTGTGTTGTGAAATGGACTTGGAAGTCGACGCCATTACCTACCCTTTTCGCCAGATCTGCTCACCAGGAGATATGTTTCGGAGATAAGCCGTCCTCTGACGAGTAATAGAGCCACATTTGAGTACATGGTTGAGGAGATGTCCCGTAGTCATACAACAATGTGCACAGAGCCAAAACTAGAATATTCTCCCCAGGCCAAGTCACCACATTTAAGCCCAGAGATATAAATTGAGGGTCCGGAGGAGGGCAATAAAGATGATGACGCCTGATTTAACAGAACTGGACAACAGCGGGAGGTTTCGGGCGGTATATTTGTCCACCGTGGAGGACGCAAAAGAGGGGAGAGGGTGAGCAGATCACAACCTTGAAGTCTCTGAATCAGTCTCATGATGTGGACAGTGCGCAGTTCCTGGCGAGATGCGCTGTAGCATCGAGCAGCCGGAGGTCACAGGGAGAAGCCAAGCGAGAACCTCATCAGAAAGGATGGGGAAGGACCACTCTCCTAGCATCTGGGTGGGGGATGGTCGGAGTAATGAGGAAAATACGAAAACTGGCCTGGTGTGGAAAAGTAAAGGAATATCGTGCGGTAGAATTCAAGAGATGAGGTCTCACTTAGTGTAAAACTCCCTCACCCTCTTGTACAAATAGGTAGTTAAACACACACACACACACACACACAAGCACACACATACACACAAATACACACACACACACACACACAAAGAGAATCGCACGGAGGATGATGGTCTTGATGAATGGCACAGGCGGCGCCCCTGTGCACGTTAAGGATACATGAGGACATAACTTACGGGGGCTGTCAGCGGTAGGACGGAGTGCCTCAGATGTGTGTTGAAGGCCGCGGCGTCTCGCATGTGTGTGTGTGTGTGTGTGTGTGTGTTTACCCCCTCCGGGGGGGGGGATGCACCGTGGATCCAGTATGGTATAACAAGGGGCTTCCAGGCGACTGACAGGAGGACGCCGGCCAGAGGGCCCCTCGCATCCGGCATACACACACACGCTCGCGATCCACCCACCCACCCACACCCCCTCCTCCACCAGGAAGGCTGGGTACGATCCTCTTCCATCGTCGCTCCCTCTCTCTCTCTCTCTCTCTCTCTCTCTCTC